>NDGN011545066.1:3495-14098 GCA_002564285.1 Tympanoctomys barrerae
AGAGAGAGAGAGAGAGAGAGAGAGAGAGAGAGAGAGAGAAAAGAAAGGGAAAAGTAAGGGAAGGAAGGGAAGGGGAGGTGAGGGGAGACAAGGGGAGGAGAGGGTAAGGAAAGGAAAGGAAAAGAAAAGAGAAAAGAGAAAGAAAAGAGAAAAGAAAACAAAAGGGCGGAAAAGGAATAAAAGAAAAGCGCCGCCAACGTTTCCGGATACGTGGAGCCTCCAGGCCTGGTTCCCTGCCTACCTAAACTCAGATGCGCCCTCTCACTTCCGGTGCTAACCCTTGCTTTGATCAGCCTCAGTCCCCACACCTTGCTAGCTTTCCCGCTTTCTTCCTCTGTTCTCCCTCACCTGTCCTTCGTCCTTCGCAGGTTTAATCCCCCAGGAGAGGCTGCGCCCCGCCTTATCCGTCAGTCTTTGCCTTAATTTCTTCCCCCCAAGCGCACACTCCCTCCCTGTCTGTTGCTAGAGCTTTCCGCACAGCGCGCAAGCTCTGATTCCTGGGCTCCCTTCCTCCTGAACGCTCCTTCAGCTGTGAACCAGGAGCTGCGTGGGAGTCATCGCCGCGCTGTTTCAAAGCCCCCAGCGCGCTCTTGGCATCCTCAGTTGGCGCTCGCTCAGGGAACCCTTGGGCACTGAGCGACTGTCCGCAGCCGTCGAAATCCATCTGTCCGAGAATCCACAGAGCCCAAACGACTACTGACTTCTTTTGTCTACTGTGGGCAAAGCCGGGAGTGCCAAGCAGTCCTAGAATAAACGAATTACGTTCCAAAAGATGAAGAATCACAAAGCAAAGAGAATAACAGGGAGGGGATCACACCAAGTGCTGACTGTTTTGCCCTGAAGGCTTTGAGGCCTTTAATTAAACAGTTTAACCATGGGAGGCAAAAGATGGAATGTGTTCCTAATTAATGCTTTAACCTCGTTATGCTCCCGGGCCAGGAAATATAATAACTGCAGAAGAATTTGGAAATTATTTCCACAGAGATCATGGCAGAGTTTCTTTCTTCTTTTCTTTAATTATGAAGTTCAGAGCTCTTCCAAGAGACCCGTGTGTGCTGTTATCTGAGCTAACAGCAGCACTCCGGTGGGGCAGGCCTGGAAAGGGGGCTCTGGTTTAGGTGACAAGCGTCACCACCCCCACGAGTCTCTCTCTCTCTGTGTCTTCAAATATTGCGCAGTGCGGTTGTGATGCTTTTGTTGATTAGGTTCCAGAGATGCTGGTCAGGACAGCCCTGTGTGCGCAGGCTGAGCGGACGCCCCCGCACGCTGGCAGGAGGAGGGAGCCGCAGTGAGGCCCCTGCTTCCGGCTCCGGGCCCTGCGGGGACTGCTCCTCCCGGGGTGGGGGCTCGGGCGTGGGGGTTGCTGCTGCGTCTTTGTTAGGAGTCAGATGTAACCAGCTTGGGGCGAAGGACCTTGCGTATATGAAAACCGCTTTTCTTCTTAATTCCTAAAACTGAATTTGTAGTGTTACATGCACGCTGAAAGGAATCTAGCTGTGTGTTTCAATCCCAGCCTGCTTGATTTCAGTTCGCTTGATCGTGGGAACCGTGGCGCTCTTCCACCGAAATGAAAGACTGAGCTTCCTAGGGACGCGCGGGAGCGCTCTTGGGATTAGCGCTCATCATTATCCCTAGTGAAATTATTGACTCTAATATTTTTAAAATATTATTGTCTACTATTTAAAAACCATTTTAAAAGATTTTTATTTAAAAGGGATTCTCTCATTTTCCTGATTCTTTTCCAGGTAAGTTATTTGGATGACTCAGAAAGGTCTTGTCCATCTTTTTGCCCTTTTCCCTTCCTTTAGTCTTGGAAAATTCACAAGTGAGTCAAAATTTGGGTACAAATCCCACAATCTTATTTTCTTCATTCTATTCTGTAACATTGTGAAGATATTTAAAAAATAGAAAATACTACACAATGAAAATCACCCCTTTACACCTCTACTGTACCACTTTGATTTGATGTTGAGAATCTTGTTTATTAAGTAAGGAAAGCTAAGCTAAATACTACCTATTTACGGCCCCCTCACCGCAGTGCCTATTGGGGTCTTTCTCGGGACCCCACTTTTGCTACTTGTAGAGCAAAGCGACTCTACAAATACTTTCTCTCAGGAGGTATTATAAAAAGACACTGGTTTGATCTCTCTGGGACAAAAAGATAAACACTAACTGTTTCCTGAGCTCGGGTTTGTATAAGGTTGAGGAAAGCTGCTGAAGTCATGTTTCAGCATGGCTCTCAGCGGCCCAGACTTATGATGTCACCAGCTCCGCACAGTCCCTCCCTGCAGCAAGCAAGGCTGTTCCTAGCATTCTGGGGGGCATGATGGCTGTGTCTTCCTTTGTGAGTTCAAAAGTCATCTCAAAGAACCTGCTGCCTTGCCCCGTGAGGTCATGCTTTCAGGGCAAAGTCAGCTTCCAACAAGAGCCATGGAGAGCTGAGAGTCGCCCACTTACAGTCAAGTCACCTTGCAGTGCGGTGGTTGGCAGGAGGCGACACGAGACTGCTGGCCTCCACCAAAGGTGGCGATTACTCAGAACCATGGCAGCGGCCCTGGAGCTGGAAGCTGCTGAGCCCCAGAGACCATGTGCCAATGCTAGGGGCACCGAGCAATGCCCACACACAGCAGCAGGGCAGGAGCTTCGAGTTGAAGGACTTGGTGTTTATTTTATAGTGGACTGTAGGCCAGCCTCACCTTTTCTTTAAGGACACATTATTCTTATTACATAAAAAATGAAAGAAAGCCCTTGTCCTTTGCTGTGAGTGGGGGTGAAGAGGGCTAGCCCGGCCCGCCAAGGCCATTTCTTCCATAAACACCCTTGAAGAGATTGTTAGAACAAAGAAAGCTCTCGGTTTTATCCACAGATGTGAGAATGCTGTGGAAAACTCTCAGCCAACATTGTAAAGCCACAGTATGAAAACAGCCTAGAGAAGGCCCATGGGTGATGGACCGAGGCCTTCCTCCAACACCCAGCAACCCCTGCTAGACCTGCAGTGACCCCTACATAGTGGACGCTGGACCTTGTGAAGGACCTTAAGACAGAGCCACCCAGAAAGACCCCAAATGCTCCTACAGAAAAGCTTGGGGGATAAGTCATTATTTGACTTTACATTGTGTCATTACATTGTGAGGTGCTTTGTTCCACTATGACATGTGATCAGTAAAAAGCGTTGCGCTTGGAAATCGGTGCAATCGCAATCAAGGTCTGGGAACATAAGTGTGCTTTTGTAGATAACCTACTGGCGAGAGGCATCCAGCCCGTGGAGAGGGCTGTGGGAGGCATAACTCCTGCAGAAGCCTGACCCCTCTGCTCTGCTGCAGGAGCTTAAGGGAAGGGGCAGAGTTACCACACACTGGCAGTGGGTAGGGCAGAAACGTAGCAGTGCTGTTGCTGCCTACGCTAACATAGAAACTGGAGCCTGTCCCTAATGAACTGGGTGACCTAGCTAGAGATTTCCAGACACTACCTGGCGGCTTCTTGCAGCGTAGAGGAAAATAAGATTGATAGCTTTCTTGGGGCGCCTTTAAGGATCTGTCATGTATTATGGAAAATGCACATTTTATAAATCACAATTTGCTCGTGTTACATTTGTAGAAGGTATACGCTCCCGCATAAAGCACAGTTGCTTATTTGACAGTATGAACAAGCACCATCTGTTCAGAAACAGTAAGCTAGATCCAGGCAAAGTTTGGAGGCAGAAAATTTTCCTTGTTGCATGGGGGACATGCTGGGGCTCAAACTCAGGGCCCCACACATGCTAGGCAAGTGCTGCACCACCAAGCCCTAACAACCCCCCACACCGAAGAAAAGAACTTTTAACTAGCTTTTATTAATTGGCCTTGATGGTAAGCATCAAAGAACTATATGATGAGAAATAATACTTTTGAATTTAAGACATCGTATTACAGCAACCCATGCACTGTGATATGGAAGTGCAATTCGTAATAGTAAAGTCTTGGAATCAGCTGTCCAAGCCGTGAGAGGATAGAGACAATGAGGTGTTTACACAGAAGGGAGCGCTGCTCCGCTATACAGGACCAACCTGAGGCACGTGTAAGAAAATGCATTCGCTTATTAAGTGAACTAAATCAGACACACCAGCTTAGATACTGTGTGATTTCTCTTATAGGATAAACCCAAAATATAAATAAAGAGCAAAATAAAGATAGGTGAGAGGAAGTGGAGAGACATATCTTTGTCAAATGGAAAGATCAAGAGATAGAAGAGAGGAGGGAAAAGGATGAAAAAAGGAATTAAAATGTGTTATGTTCATGTACTGACTCCACACAGGAATGTAAACGTACATTGCAAGTATGTGCTAATAAAAAAGGCTGAGAGACTGAAAACAAAGAAACAATGCTTTCAGAATTGCTCTCCTTAGGGTTAAATTAGTGTGTGCTACAGGGCTAGGGGTCCACAATCACGAACCCAAAGTAACATGTGGGGTGTTTTCAAAAAGATGGGCATTGAGGCAGAGCTGCATAGTTGTTTTAATAAAAGAAACCTATAAATATTCTAAATAAAACACCACTTTTAGAGAAACTGGGAAAATCTATTTTCAGAGGCAAGTACTTTTTACCTTGAATGATTATTCTGCTTTGCTTTGAGATGCCAACTTCCCTTTGGCAGGGATGCTAAACTGATCGGTGAAAGCTGAACACATGGGCCATTTCACATGGACAGTGATCTGGGGTCTGTGCAGATCAGCTTCCACATGCTTTCTTAATCACTGGCTGCAGTGGCACGACTAGTAACCTCTCAAGTCTTCCCAACATGCTGTGCTTCAAATTTTGCAACCAGAAGTAACTCTAGTTCAGAAAACAATCACCTGTGACTGGTGTAGTCTATCAAAGGAAGGTACCTAGTGAGAAAGTGCATTTTTATGCCAGTTGTATTTCCATGGAAATGACCTCTACCAAAGGTAGTACACGTATACGTTAGTGACAAAGAATGTCAAAAACTCATCACAAAAATAACTCACAGCCAATATCTGTCCAAGATCAGAAGATTCATCAGGTCACTACTGTTTTGGTTTTTTTTTAAATTTTATTTTATATGTATTTGGTACAGGGTCTCACTACACAGCTTGGACGTATAGTGATCCTATTTTCAGCCTCCCCAGTGCTAGGATTACAGGTGGGCACCACCACGCCCAGACTTGGTGGTGGGCTCAGCACACCCCGGGGGTGGAGCCAGAGCAGCATATGGTGCCAGAAATCCATTCCTGGTCCCTGCGCTTACCCAAGCAAGCACTTAGTCCACTGAGCTATCTCGCCAGCCCCAGGTCACTACTCTTAGACACTTGGGATATCCAATTTAATGAACAACTATCAAATCTCCCTTCTTTGCCTGTGGTCCAGAGACGTGGACACGCTGTAAGCGCAGAATAGTATTTCCATGCTGTGCTCACTTGAAGTGAGCAGTCAGATATTTCTGGACTCTGGACAAGCAGCGTCCCTGTTTTCTAAAGTAAGTTTGGTAAGATATTCACTCTGGTCTCCTTGACTCTAAATCGGGGAGTTCCTTATTTTCAATTCCAGATGCCAGAGACAGTAACATGGCAGAGAGAAAAGCATATATCCTCAGAAGCTGCAGCAATGGGCTGCAACTTAACATGCCTGGGGCTTGCACAGCAGGAGAGCTCAGGCTTAACCAAGATTCGCCCACCAATTGCTGTCCGGAAGTTTTCTTGTCCATAAAGTAACACAGCTGTATTGACCGCTATTAAGTTGCCCCTGAGAGCACCTAGCCTCCAGAGGGCTATCACCTGATGTACAATTAGGATGTCTGGCTTTGCTGAACAGCAGTACTGGTAACTTTTCTCTTCATGTTCCATGTTTCCATAATGTTAATGTCCAATTCTTGAGAGCTAAACATTGAAGTGTACCCTCACTAGAGTTTAATGACATCTAAGAATAGTGGCCTAGTGAATCTTCTGACCAGGGTTTTCTTGGAAAGGCTTTGGTTGTGAGTTATTTTGTGATAAGATTTTGACAACCTTGTCACTAAAATATAAGTGTACAACCTTTTGAGGCAGTTATTTCTCTGGATATAGGACCTACACAAAACGTGTTTTCTCACTAGGTTCTTTCCTCCAATTAAATATCTCAGTACAAGTCATGTAGAGTTGACATGGCCAAAGATGTATGTGCTATGTGTTCAGAAAATGATTGATTTGAGTAAAAATTTATTTGTGTATCATGTATGATGGGGCCTTTGTTGTTGTTGTTGTCATTGTCTCAAAGGAATATAGTGAGGAACACGAAAGCCATGAATTTTGTTACTGGCTGTTGACTAAAACCAGTTTGCAGCCCGGTGTGTTCACAGTGAGTACTTTTAAGTGAAGCTTTAGTTTCAGATATTTTAACAGCACACAGTATGTTGCAAAGGGAACTATTATGCATAAATAAAAGCATTGTAATGTTGAAAAGATGTTTTCTTTAAAAAGACGACTGTTGAAAATAACAGATTAGCGATCTTCTTCAAAGCCAGAAATACAGAGAATTTTGTTGGTTTTCTGGCTTTTTAAATAATTTTCTCTGTCTTGCTCGCTCGCTCGCTCGCTCCACAGAGAGATTGAGAAAGAGGGAGAGCGCAAGTTTTCTCGAGTAGAATACTTGAAGGCTTGCTCACCCACACCAATTTTATGTTTTCTTTTATTCCTCACTTACAGAGGAGTTGTGCTTTTTAAAAGTCTTGCCAAGTAAGCAGAGTTACTGGGAAATCTCAACCTCTCTGAACCCGAGCCAGGCCTGTAGGTAAAATCCGCTTGCACCACGTGACCCTCCCGCGCCCCTCCGCCTGCGACAGCCAGGCCGGCCTGCAGCCCGCAGCGCCCTCCCCGCGCCCCTCTTGCTGCTGCCGGTTCCTCCGTGTTCACTGGCAAGGCCCGTTTTCCACATGCTATTCAATGAGCTGTGCTGCTCTGAAAAGAAGTGAAGAAAAGAACCCAGATGCCTTCGAAGCCCCCCTCCTTCCTGTCGCCCCTTTCCCCCTCCTTAACAAGTCCCCTTTCTTCCCAGCTTAGAGAGCAACAACAGCAGCCTCATTCAGCCTGGGCGCTTGAACCGCGGCCAGGTGAAATGCTTGGGCTCGCTCACAGCACATAGGTGGGCCTCGTTAAATGGTTTTTGTTGGCGGCTGTGTGTATTATGACTTTACAGTCACACCCTCCGTGCCAGAGTGCAGCTCGGCGAGATGTGGGGGTGGGTGGGGGTGCTGTGTGCACTTTGTTTCAGAACGTAGAGCTACAGAAAATACATAGTTCTAAAAGCCGAGGAGACTCATTCTTACAGAGCCACGTAATCTCCAGTGAATGCTCCCCAACATTTGACCTTTGCCGTCTGTGCCCAAGATTCGGCAGCTGTTACACTCCCTTCTTTCATTTTTCTAATTAAGCAAACTGGAGGGGAAAGTGCTGAGTCACCTACTTCAGGACAGGTTTGAAAGCAGGATAAGAGCTAGGAACATGCAATAAAACGTTCAACTTGAATTATTTCCCTGCACCTCCAAACCAGGCTGCCTCCGAGGAAACATGTCAAAATAACGCAAATACTGGAATCCAAACAGTTCCTCCATAAAGGGCAGCATCTTTGAAGTGGCTTCACTTGTGAAGAATTCCTTCTCAGAGGGGGTACCAATTAGGAGCAGTTATCAGTACTCATTAAGTGAATGCAATTTAGCACATCTGCTAATGAAAAGAGCCAGGAAGAGACAAGAAAAACTAGATCCACACCACGTAGACTGTGAAGGAGGAGTAGCCGATGAAACCCAAATGTATTGGGACGTGGACCCGTTCTACACACTCGCGGTGGTGTTACATGCATGGCAATGACTAATGACTTTTTTGCTGTCATATTCCACGTTTTAGAGCTGAAATAGGTCTTTGAGAGTAGCTGGTTCAAGGCTTTCATTTCACACATGAAGAGGGGGATTAAGTGACATAGGAGATACTGCCTGGCTGGTCACCGACAAGAGTTGGGCTAAGATGTGGTTTTCCTGACAACCAGGTCAGTTCACCAAACTGATTTTTATCTTTCATCTGAAAGGAGCTTGTCCTACTAATAATGAAAGAGCCGGGAAGATGCATAAACCACAGTCATTACCTTTAAGCTATACACCTGTAGAGTTAACCATATGTAAATGAAGAGAAAAATTTCTATAGGGTTCAAAAGATGGGGAGGAGAAATTTGTCACAACCAAGTAATGATGAATGCATTTTTTTTTTTTTTACAATTATAATAAAACAGTGACTGGGCTGGCTAGATAGCTCAGTGAGACAAGCTCTTGCCTGGCAAGCATAAGGTCCTGAGTTCAATTCCCAGTACCAAAAAACAAAAACAAAAAAGAAAGCCACAGTATCATTATCAGACCTTAAAACAGAGACCTAAGAAGGAGCATGAATTTATCAGGTGACTGACTAAATTAAAGGTGACCAACTTATGCTTTAAGGGTGAAAATTTTAGAGCATGAGGTAAACTCACTGGTGGTGAAGAGTAGCTGATATTATAATAAAATAGTGCTCTATTTTAAAGCAATATCTATTTTGTTAAAAATCTTTAAATGATAACAATGTTAAGTAATATCACTATTTCTAAATAACCAATAATGATAGAAAATTATGATATAGCTCATTATTGATTTTGTACTATTTATTCTACTGGTCATCTTTGCACAAATTGTTATGAATTATTCCCTGATATGGTCCTTTACATACTTGACTATAATAATCTCTCTTAGGCTTCTATAGACTAATTTTTCTAATGTATTAAGGCCAACTTGTACCTGGCCAGGTGTTCGTTCCCCTTGTAAATTTAGAATTATCTAAAAATTTTATAACTAGGTTCTCAGTTCTATATTTCAAGTCCTTGACAGACATAGTGACTAGAAATCATCTTTGTAGAAAGAACACCATTAGTGAAACCCTTGTCATTTAGTGTTGACAGTTCTTTATATAAGACACTGGTTATATCATTTATCCAGAAGGAAAGACAAAAGTTAAAAGCACTCTTCTTTATTTTAAAATGTGTTTCACGAAGGATGAATAAGATACTCACCAATGGTCTAGTCCTCCTAGAAGGTACATTGGAATAACTGAGAAAAAAACTCTAATAATGCCTTCAAGAAGTTGAGCATCTGGCGAGGAAGATGATATAGTCAATGTACAGTCAACATGAATTATTTGAAATTTAACACACACACTTTAGAAATTAGACAATACTTGGGAAGAGATTAATCATTCTTGACCAGAGGCAGAGTGATGGTAAAAGCCCATCAGAAACAAAAGAAACAAGTTGAAATGCACTACTAGGGTTAGTATAAATAGATAATTTCACAAATGTCAGTGTAGACATTCACAGAATTAATTAGTGGGTAGAACTATGCAACATACTATATTGTACATTAAATAGGGTTTAATAAGAGCATCATTTTTGTGTGCTTTTAGTGTTCTTTCTTATTAAAGTACCAAGGTACTGTGACCAATTCAAATGCCTAAGACAAGGTGATTTCTTCCAAAACATGCTTAAAATATATATACCACCACAGAAATGACAGTAATGACCACAGAAGATGACCAGAAAGAGAATCCAGCCACTGAAAAGAGCATGTGGATCAGACATCAGTAAAACCAGGGAAAGTGCAGAGTTCAGCAAACTTGGAGGAAGTCAAGTGGCAAAAATGCCATCTTCCAAGACTGCACTGAAGGCCTCCTAGACAGGAGGTCAGCATTTGTAGAGATGGTGGGAAGCAGTTTGTGCAGCTCCCTGTGGAATCATCAGTGCAGAACACATGTGATCCATGTGAGCAGGCTCCCTAACATGTGCTCGTCAGCAGGGTCCCTAACAGTCCCTGGTACTGCACTTGCTGAGTGGATGCTGGCCGGAAGTCCTCACTTGTTCCTTAGGAAGGGGACCAGGCATTGAAATTTTTGTGCCTAATCTGCATGTGTGACAGTTTGTTGCACACAATTTTATTAAGTTTTGCTCATGCTTCTTGTTATAGAACAGTGATAGACAAATATTTCTCTACAAATGTTTTATCTGTCACCTTCTTATTGTTACAATATAGACCCCCAAACTGGTAGGTGACAATGTGATGCATAGATTCAGTCACTTCCAAAATTATTTGAACAAGCAAGTTACTGAATGACTAAAAATTGATAAGTACTGAAAATGTATCAAACTCCTGCTGAGTTCAAATAGTGCAAATTAACATCCGGGATCAGTTTTCACCCTTACAACTGTCTAGAATAAGAGCGAATCGTTAGGGTTTTCTGAACAGCTCATGAGCACGTGAATGAGCTATGTACAACCCTCCTGGAGGGTTTAGAGCAAAGCAGCATATTTAAAGAAATTAGAGTGTCATTTTTGGATGTTAAAAACATACCATATGGCCTAATTTGTTTTGGACAAGAACTATTTTAAACAGATACTCATTTCTGGTTGCCGTACATGTTAATGAAGCCCTTATCACATGATCCATGCTGATCTACAGCAGGGAACGACAGAAATTAAACCTAATCTAGGGGCTGCAGAGTTGGCTCAGTAGAATAAGCATTTGCCTGGCAAGCACAAGGACCTGAGTTCAATCCCCAGTTCCA
>NDGN011545068.1:0-28598 GCA_002564285.1 Tympanoctomys barrerae
GGAATAAGTGCTTCCCTGGCAAGCGCAAGGGCCTGAGTTCAATCCCCAGTTCTGCAGAAAAAAGAAAAAAACCTAAAATGTTAGACATAGCTTTCACTATTTTAAAATTGGCTATGACAGCTACCAACAACAAGATTCAAGAAGCAGTTCAACAAGGATCAGACCGTGAGATCCTTCATTCAGATGCAAGACTCTTTGAATATACAGTGTATTGCTAAGACAGTATTCACAAGTGTATTGTCATGCATTAGCAAACACCTCATGACTTCATGCCAAGATAAATCGTTTCATTATTCTTTAATTAAGGAAACACTTCAACCTAAAGCAAAGAAATATAATATTTATTTGTATCACTGTAAATTACTGAGGACAACATGAGAGGAATGGCAAGGTAAAGTCTAAGCAAGACTGCCCTGAAAATGTCAATGTTCCATCCAGAAAGTGATTCTACTTAATGGCTCTTTGGGGCCATGAGAAAAAAAGGAAAGACCTCTCTTCCCCAAGAGTTAAGAAGAAAGAGATAGACTGTGAATGGAGATAGTGAGTGACTGTAATAGAACACATTAATAAACATGTCAGGAAGGACATGGAAGAGTGGGGACAAGATAGAATCCTTAAAAAAGAAGAAGAGTAATGAGGTGGTGTTGTTATACAAATTATAAACCTTGAACCTCAAAATGGCCTGCCCCATTTTTCTCTTACTGGTTTAGGTAAATAACATGATTGGAAACAGTATGGGATCTACTACTACTACTACTACTACTACTACTACTACTACTACTATTACTAAACAAGATGCCATGTTAGAAATTTTAAATAAAGAGCAGAGTATGGGAATGACTAGATTTCTCTCACAGATATTTGTATGTATAGGTAACTTCTGTAATGAGAGTGAAAGGTCTTGCTGAGAAAACTGCTGGGCAGTATTTCCTTCCAGTATTCCAAGTACAAAGGCCAATTCTTTCTTCCTTCTTGGTCTACAGTCCCCTAAAGCTTACTTTTCTCACATATCCTGTCTCAGTCACTTTCCTGGTCCCTGAGAAAACAATGCCCAACACACACAATTTAAAGGAAGAGATACTTCCTTTGGTGTATGTTTTCAATCCATGGCTTTTTCAGCAGCACAGTCATCTGACTGCCAGGAAAAACACAGGGAAAGAACCTCAGAAAAAATGCTGCTCATATCTTGGCAGCCAGGAAGCAAAAAGAAAAGGAGGAGCAGGGAAGGAGCTAATACTTTTTAGGTCATGTCCCAGCAGCCAACTTCCATCAAGGGCCCACCTCCGAACATTCAGTCAGCTCTGGGACCACCATGATTCAATCATCTTTCCAAAGCCCCACCTACTGACACAATGACATCTTTGGGGGACTTTCTCAATTTAAACTGCAGCACATTCTCAGGAACCAAAAAGAATCTTAGTGGTTTCATCAAGTTAGAGCTCTCTTATAAAGTTAGGATTCTCAGTTCTGGTGCATGTGGGAGGTGTATAATAAGTGTTTCTAAAATGAACAAATCAAAAAGAAAACTGGAAGGCAAATAATAATTCTAGATCATCAATTTAATTATTGTAAGGTCATGAAATTCAAATCAATAAAAAGAGAAGAAAAGAGAAAGTGGAACATGAAGAAAAGGAAAAGCAAAACAAAAGTGAAGAGACTAACAAGAATAAATAGGTACATTAATAAAAATGAAAGTTGTGTGAATAAAGTAATTTTTTTAGATACCATAAATAACTTTGTTTAAATATGTGAGCTCCTTGAAAGGAAGCGTTATGTTCTGAATACTTGCTACTAATTCATAATAAATCAATTTAAATATAGTAATAATTTTTTCCTCTCCACTTACATTTTAAAAACTGACATAATAATTGATGATAATAAACCCTTTCAGCTATCCATAAAATGACATTAATGTGATAGAACAGATAAATATCATTCATCCTACATGGAGGATGAAAGGATATTTTCATTTGGAATACCCTACGTGATATTTCTAGTGTTAAGGGACTTGAGGTACACTCTCTGACTGACCTTATCAACAACTGAATATCCCTAAAACTCAGTATTCATCAGCCTCAGCTAGTGAGAATGGGAGAATGGAGAATGGAGCCAACAGATAGCGTCAAGGGCTGGGAAGATAGCTCAGTGGGATAAATGCTTGCCTGGCAAGCGCAGGGTCCTGCGTTCACTCCCTGTTATCACAAAACAAAAACAAAAAAACCCAAAAAACCCCATAGAGTTGATAAAGAGAAAGAACGGTGATGAGATGGTGTTATAATGGAAATCATAATTCCTGAACCTCAATGTGACTAGTCCCACTTTCCTGCTGTTGTTTTTGGTAAATAACATATTAGAAATAGTAGGGGCTGAATGCTGGGGAATCCCACAGCACTAAGCAGCTTCTTTCACTTTTGCTTTGATCCTGAACCATGAACAGGGATTGAGTTGATCATGGAGTTGAGTGTGTCAGTCAGAAAATGTAAATGTTCCACCATTTCTGTCTCCAGATATTTAAAGAAGTTTATTTTGCTTCTATTGTGGGCAGCAGAGACAATAGAGTGATGTAAAAAAAAAGATCTGAACTGCTATGGACAGTTGTGGAAAGCCCACAGAGTTGGGGAGAAGAAAAAAGACAGAGGTTCCTGTTTGAACTTTTTACACCCTGTCTTTAATTTATCTTTTGGAAATACAGTGCATATTAAACAATATGGAAACAATATGAACCCAGGGCAACATATTCATATAGCAGCTGTTATTACATATTTAATATTAATGCCCACTATTTATTCATCTATTAAATTGAAAATATACATCTTCATAATTTTTAAATCTTGTTCTCCTACCATATAACATTTAGTATTTTAAATGACTGGAAACATTGAACATATATATATATGAGTTATGATTAAACCTCATTTCTGGGAGGAGGAGCAGATTCTGCAAGCAGTAAACTTCCACGGCGGAGTCAGAGCTGAGAAAAGCCCTAAACGTTTCTGGTCACTGTAATGAACTGAAGGACACGTGTTTAACATTATGCACTCTAGAAATTCTAAAAGTAATTCTTAGGTAATTACTAAGGCCAATAAACACCCTGAAAAAACAAAACCTTTAAAGACAGTCACTATTTATTGTTCATGTGATGGAACCAATACTTTAAATGATAAGGCAGGCTTTCCATGCAGTCACTGGCATGTTAGTTGATACGAAGATTATGCACAACCCACATTCAGCTGAGATTCATGAAACAATTATGGAAGACTTAGCCAGTTGACTATTAGTGAAGAAAAGAAAGAATGAAACGTATACAGATGGACCTTGGTGAAACGTATTTACATAAGTATTAGAAAAGAACAAGGATAATTTACAGTCAAATGAATTTACATTTTCAAGTTCCGAGCTACGTATTCTGAACTAGCATTCCAAAAACAACAAAACTAATACCACTTAATGCACAACAGAATATGTAAATTTCCAAGCTAGTCACCTTAAGTACTATGTTTAAACTGACAAAAGCTTAGTAAAGTTTTCTTGACCTACCTGAATTCATTTACAATGAATTTTGCAAATAAACTATTGGCACACAAAGAGTATATACCTTGGGGTTGATAACTGGATTTTTTTTTTTTTCTAATTACAGTGTTAACCTAAGTGACTCATTTGAGAGCAGAAGGAGGACTCTATGGCAGAGTGAACTTCTGATTTTACATGCAGATGTGTGTGTGTGTGCATGTGTGCACATGTGTGTATGTGTGTGTATGTGCACGTGTGTGTGCGTGTGTGTGTGTGCGCGCGTGCGCGCGCGTGTGTGTGTATGTGCTCATTTTCCTGCGGGGAGAACTCATAGTTCCAAGCAAAGCAGAAACGTTCAAACCTTCCCAATCCTGGTGATGTCTGGAATGTCTATGCTTCCTATTAAATCAACTTTAGATATGAATCACTGTCAGGTTTTCATGTGGATTTTACGACCTCAGTCCCACTGCACTTAATGGAAATCCTTTCACTTAGGAAGTTCTCCAAATGGGTTTGCTATGGATAATGATGACAATAGTCCAAGCCATAATCTCTTTTTCCAGACTGTAATCCCTTCCTCATTCTCGAGTCCCTCTCTAGGCCAGCAAGGTTTTCATTCTCTCTCATCATGGCAATAAACCTGTCAGTGTGACCAGACTAGACATAAAAATTTCCAAGGCTAGCACGTGAATTCTTTCCCCTGCATGCAGGTTTGCCCCACCCATAAGCCATCATCCTGGATGAAAGAAAGGCCATCTTGTGCATCATCTGTCTATCTGGAGACCAAAGGACGTACAAGGACAAGGCATCCGAATTTTGCCAAGCTTACTCTGCAAACCACTACCTACTTTGTGATTGAGGTTAGAATGACAAGGTTTTCTTCTCCATTGCCAGAGGAATAAGCTTTTGCTTTCATTCAAACACAGGCTATTAAAGAATTTTAAATTGTGGGCAAAAAGAAGGCATAGCTAACACATATAAAATATGTCTGGTCCTTAATGCACAACCTTTCATGAAGGTCTAAATATGTTTTAATCTTGCATCTATGAAAAATATGTATCTAAATATTTAGGTTTTATTCTCCCTTAACAATGAGTCCCATTTTAATATTTTGTCTTATGTTTAAAAATGAATGCTATTCATTTAAAAACATAAAATTAAAAAGCAATAAAAGTTTCTAAACCTAACCTATGTGTTTACAAATTGGTCTATAACATAAAATACACACAATTATTTTTAGTATATGAATTGTCAACTCTCACATATAAATATAGGGACAGACTTTCTTTTCTGCTAATTTTGTAGAAAGCTGACTGTTTTGGATAGCTTTCTATTGTGTGTTATGTGTAGTTGCTCTAATAATTTAACTGTCACTATATGAATTTAGGTTTAGGGTGAAAGGATCCACAAAAATCTTACTTTATCAAGGATAATCACTATTACCAGTATGATATATATTACCAATGTACTAATGCATTTCTTCAGTTATATAAAATCGTTATTTG
The DNA here is from genome assembly GCA_002564285.1 of Tympanoctomys barrerae. NCBI lineage: Eukaryota > Metazoa > Chordata > Mammalia > Rodentia > Octodontidae > Tympanoctomys > Tympanoctomys barrerae. Next base: position 5,016 of record NDGN011545068.1, read on the forward strand.
CAGAAAAATGATAGTATTTTTCCACTTTTTAAAATTTAGTATTTATTGTCTTCTCATGTAAGCATAAATTAGAGCTAACTCATTGTTTTACCAAGGAGCTAGGTAAATTTCCAATATATAAGCTGACTATAATTCACAAAAACAACTTTTTAATACAGATATTTTGAAGGTTTTGAAGTTTTCGCTGTTATAAGCAATGTGCCAATAGGCAAGTGCACTACCAGTGAGCTACGTTGCCAGCTCCTGGGCTTTTTCTTATAAAGGCTGTTGCTTTAAGAACATTATTTATTAAAAATTAAATATATCTTTGGTGAAATAATTTACTATAAACACACATTACTCTTACCTCATTTTCTTTAGATATAAAAAATTTATAATGATGACAGCAATTCAGTCTTGTCTAGATAAGACTCATGATATGCTGTACAGATTTTATAAACTCAACCATTCTCTAACAGTTATGTCAAAAGTAGTGGAATATATTGCCTTGTATTTTGCCCACTCATAAACACAATTTCCTAATTCATTTAAAATTTTTGGTTGTTCCTGACATACCAATTTTGCAAGTTAATGGAATTCATTATGATCTTTTCATATATGTAAATACTGTGCCCTGATCACATTCAATTCTTATCAACCTTGGTATAAAGACTTCAAATTTAAATATTAGATTATTTTAATAGTCTTATTATTCATGTGTCAGTCAGTAAAGGAAAAGAATGGGAGACTTTTGCTTGTCCTATTATAAAAAGAATAGAAATCCAGCTAGGATTTATATTTAGTCCAGTAAAAACCCTTGAGAAGAAAAAAGAAATCCATTATTTTGGCTCGGCAAAAAGCAGAAAAGGAAAAGTCTTGTGTCCTTTTGATAACAGTGATTATCTTGTAGTCTATGAGAAAGGGTCAAGGCCATGGAGGAAATTGGTTCTATTGTTGTTTTTTTAAGTTCCATTCCATCAGTAAACCTATGGGAGTTTCAACACAGCACACCCCATGGCATGAAGCAGTTTGGCCTCTCTGAGCACTTTGCTGTGTCCTCTAACCTTATGAGATTGTCCAGGAGAAATAACTAAGGAAGAAATTCCCTGCCTCCGTCACGTTGGGAGACCAGGTTTCACAGCCAACAGTCAGTCGGAGATGAAGAAGAGGAGGATTAGTAAAAAGTTGGGATATGAGCCAGTGATGTTATTCTGTAATTACAACAGTTATTTGTGCCACTTTAGAAATCTAAAAAAAATAAAGTACCTACATGTAAAATAAGGCATAAAACAGCAGCTGTTTTCTCAACCCTTTTCATTTATATTTAACATAAATGTTAAAGACAGGTGTGAAAAAATAAATTGTTTGCAAAAGGAAATTAAAACTGTTGAGGAATATTTCTTAAATATTCACATTTAAAATGTCATATTATTCTCTTTTGAAAAATCATTTTAGAGAAAAAAGAATTTAAAGTTAACAGATTTTTCTTTCTTTCTCTTTTATTCTGAAGTAAATTTCCAATTGCTAATTTTAATTTTTTCTTTTTTATATATTCATTTGTTTTTATTTTGAAAGATTAGTTATAAGTGAGACAAAAATAACATACATTCAGGAAATGTACACATAAGAGGAAGGAAAAATTTTCTAAGAGTAGCACGAATTTCTGGGTGCTTATTTATGGCTTCATGTTACAAGTCCAAAAAAACAACTAAAGTATAATCATATCATAAAATAAAGAGAAAGCAGGGAAAGACTGGCCTGGTATATCTTCTAAGTAAAACAAAAATTCATCACAGGCTTCATATTAATATGCATATAAAGACTTTTTTACAGAAACTAATTCCTTTCTAATCATTTCCTATCATATTCAGATATGTGCTTTCAAATCTACCTTAAATATAAGTAAATATGAAAGATAAACATTTTATTACTCAAATATTCATCCTAATCAATGTATTAATATTTGTCTGAAACTACAGATAACTGAAACAATGGCTTTTAAAGACAATGGGAATCATTCATTATATACTAATTAATGGAATTCTTCTCTCTAATTTAAACCTATGATTAGATTAGAAGGAAGAACTGATGGACAAGTATCGCTTAACCATTTAAAGGTAGTTTCCAAAACTTTCCACAGCGTTCTTCTTCATTCACTTGATGCCCATGCTTAGGCCAAATTTATAAGGATGAGATTTATTGCTGTTAGATGGTATATGGTGTCTACTGAGCATCTTTCCGGTCTGTCCTTGGAACTTCCTACCTTGGTCATAGAGATGGACCCTTCTTTCCTTTATGTCTACTGCATTTCTCTTTCCTTTGAGCCATAGCACATGGTGACAAGATGCATTAATCCAAAGATGTAGGAAGAACATACTAAATGCTTATAAGACCATTGTAGAGCATGTCTTCTATTATTAATTTTTAAATATTAAAATAGCTAACACTTGTTTCTGAAAACTTCCCACAAGGCCTTGCCAGTAATATGGATAAGACTTTTTTTTGGATAAGACTTATTTTTAAAAGCTATAATATTATGTTTTTATAATACTGGGCATTTGTAACATATATGTAATACATATTTTTTCAAATCAAGTTGAAAATTTGATTTTTCAGATCAAATTGAGAAAATTCTCTAATGCATGTGCACAACTGAATTTTTCCAATCAAAATCCCAGCAGGATTTTTATAGATAGAAACAAACCGATTCTAAAAATTATAGAGTAAGGCAAAGAATTAGAATAGCTGTCTGATTTTAAGATTTACTGTAGAACTATAGTAATCAAGATAGTGCTGCAATGTGAAAGGAGAAACACAGGGAAGCTGTAAATACAGCAACACTTAATGATTGATTTTTTTGACAAAGAGGTAAAGGAAATTTAATGACTAATCTTTTTAACAAAAGACGATGAAAGATTAAGCTATTTGTATCCAAAATACTGAACTCTGGTCTTTCACATACAAAAAAGTCCTCAAAATAAATACTGTTCATAAAAATAAAACATAAATAACATAAAATTGGAAGAACATGTAGTACAGCAATCTTTATAATTTTAAGTTAGGCTAAAGGTCTGTAGATACAGCAAAACTATAATCAATGGAAGAAAATATGTGCTAAATATGAACACAATCAAGTTAAAATCTTTTACTATATAAAAACAATAGTCCAGAAAATGAAAAAAATTGCAAAATAAACAAAAGACATGATGAATGGAGAAAAATTTTGTTTATCCTAAGACTTTTACCCAGAGTATTAAAAAATATTTTCAAAACTCACTAATAGTAAACAACGTAATAAAGTTTGGGCAAAATATTTGAATTCTTATAAAAGAGGGAATGTAGATGTGAGTAAACCTAAGAAAAGGTATTTAATGTCACTATTCATTAAAGATACACAAATTCATTAATCATAATGGCTAAAATAAAGTAAATAAGTGCTGGGAACACCAAATACTGGTATAAGTGTAGAGCAGTGGGACTGTTTATACTTTGCTCACAGAAAAGCAGGATGGTACAAGTCATTTTGGAAAGTAGTTTTGAAATGTTTTCCAGCATGACACATAACTTCCCCAGAGTATTGCTCATAATACATAAAAACATGAAATTTTCGCATCAACACTTATCATAGCTTCATTCAAAACTGAACTAATGGAAAACAACAAACACTGCAGGACTCACTGAGCTTGGGAGACAGCTCAGGAGATGAGCATTTTCCTAAAATGCATGAGTCCCTACATTTGACTCCCAGTAATGAAAGCAAAAATAAATCCAATTAAATACACAGTCTCTCAATGAGTGAACTTCAGTAGATGAGTGGATAAGCAAACTGATATAGCTATAGAATGGACATGACATAGTGATAATAAATGACAATATATGAAACATCATGAATTAATTCCAAATGATTATATTAATGAAAGAGGTAGATGCAGTGAACAGAATTCTTCATAAGGCCTTATGGAAAAGGCAAAACAATAGGGATCTAGAGCAGACCAGTTGCCAGAGATTGAGGTGCAGAGAATTTGATAAGAGAGGACTTAAGACATTCTGAGAGTGAGGGAACTGGTCTGAGACTTGAATATAGCCCAGGTGCACCACTCTGTCCAATTGTCAAATCTCATAGATCCACACAGCAAGAAGAGTAATTATTATTGTTTTAAAATGTAAACATCAGTGCATGTCTTTTAATTCTTAGCTTTTTGGTGGTGCTTAAATACTCTCCTAGGCAAAAGTCACATGATATGTATAAACCACTGAATTTATTCAGCACTCAGTAATATTTTGAGATAATTTTAAACATCTTTAAATATTTTATCTACAATGTACTTTAATATTGTGTGCTATACTGATACATCTTATTTTCTCTAAGTGGTTAAAGAATTGTTCTTTGAGATACTTAGTAAGTCATAATCCTTCTTTTTTCCCCCTAAGTTAAATGACCTCTTTATCAGCAACTGATGTATTATGTATATTTGTGTTTGTTAAGAAACTTGGAGGGCCACTTCGGAGAGAGAAGACAAGGGAGAAGGTGAAGGAGGGAGACAGAGAAAGACTGTATTTGGGTTATTTCATTGCTTTGATGATGTTGTGGGCATCTTTTATCAGACATTGATACTTCACAAACATGTGTACCTACCATAACATCCTGTACTTTAAAAAAAGGGAAGCGTTGGAGTCAGTCGTGTCACCAACAAAGTCGTAAGAGTAGCTTGGCTTGGTGCAAGCAGAGTGGGGAGCAGAGTAACAGGCTGAGGACAGATCTCCAGGGAACATTACTGTCTGAGTAGGGTACAATTTCAAGGACTTTGTGAGCATCTTCTTTGACCTCTAGTGTGTCTATTGTTTTCCATTAACAGTTTCACTCATATACATCAGCTGTAGCCACTTGCTGGTATTTGAGTTTGTGATTTGTGACTTTCAGGATGGAAAGACTAAGAAAGAGTTTGTGAAATTAGCGCCTACAAAAAAGTCCATAAGATGTTCTGAGAAATGAGAAAGATATGGGTAACAGCAGCCCAGGGAGGAAGAGGAAAATATTTGACACAGTTAGCTGTGTCATAATCAGGCTGAACTGTGCTGAGGACACAAAGATTCTTAAGAAATCGGAAATGATGAAGGTAGAGTGCGGCTAGCGTGTGGTACAATCAGCTGGGAAGAGAGAAATTGGCTGGAGGTGGAGGAAAGGCCCAAGGAAAGAGAAAATGGTTTGTTTTCCTTAGCTTGTTTATTCAATGATTTAAGTTTTGCTTAAGAGTGTGAAGAACATACATAGGCTGAAGGAAAGCACCAGTAAAAACAGAACACAAAGATAAAGAACAAAGGAGATAATTTAACGGCAAAAGGTCTTAACCTCTGGTGAGAGGAATAAAATCAAACACAGGCTTTGCTTGAAAAACAGGAACAACTCCTGATCTTTTCTGAGACTGGAGGAAATGAACAGTAAAAAGTTTATAGAGGTAGCCATTTGTTCCTGAAAGGAATTGCAAGAATTCACGAGCAGTTTTCACATGGTGACCTCAGTTTTCTTATTAAAATAGCAGGTGCACTAAGAGGAAAGGGGGTTGTGTGGTTTGTGCAGAGCAATAAACTTTTGAAATAGTGACTGACCACAGTCAGAGTAGAAAGATTAGTGCATGCTATTGAGGGACTAATGCAAGTTAAAAAATCCTAAATCCTCAGAGTAGTGGAATGTGCTCTTTTTGCACTCATAAACCCACATAGAAGGAAAGAGAAGATTCACTATTGCTTGAATTCAGCGTCGCATGTTCTGTATAAGAAAAGAACAAGCTGCTGTGCTCTGTAAATCCCAAGTAAGACCTGGAAAGGATATGGAAGGTTCAAAGGAGCGAAAAGCCTCATTGAAGTCTCATAAGAAGAGATGAAGAAAGGGGTTTATTACCCTGTAACCTAACTTCACTCTTAATCTTACATTCTCACCTTGTTTCTTTATCCTAAATTTATCCCCTAGTTTATATTCAGTGTTAATATTTTGTAAGATGAGTTGTAGACACAAGTTCAGTTATAAACAAGCAAAGGAAAATTTAAACTATGCAGGTGTTCAAGCAGATACATTTCTTTTAAACAAGAAACACTAGTATTTCAAATGTCTCTGACAAGTCATATTAATTGAAAATAACATGCAGGAGATAGTTGGAAGGTTTGGTATTTGAGGCAGACCACAGATTTACTGACGTTATGAAGCTGAGGACTTGATAGGCGATTTCAGCTCAGAGTCACTTCGGTTCAAGGGAACACGGGGCCATGTTGGAAGACATTTTTTTCATGTTATGACTGGGACACCTCTATCATCTGGTGCCAGGAATGCTGGTAACTATTCTACAATTCAAAGAATGCCAGTCTCTCCCCAACAAGGAATTATGTGGCCCAAAATGTCTATAGCGCTGAAGTTGAGAAACTTAGATTAGATAAATTATTTATTTCTAAGAACAATAGAAAAACTAAAATGTTAGGAATCCATTTGGAGAACCAGCGAAGACAGATGCGGAGAATTGGGGGGCATGTCCCGTGAGGTGAGATTCAAAGACGTGGGGGGCGGGGCTTGTGGATGAAGGGCTGAATCATTGGAAAGCATCCACAGGGAACTAGATTTGTGGGGCAAATCTGAAAACGTTTCTTGGGGCAGCAATTTTATAAAGCAAATTTAAGGGAGGATGAAACCAGTAGAATTTAAGACAAAGCATTTGCTTTTTAAAGAAGAGCTATAGTTCAGGTATCCTTACAGAAAAGACTTTTTACTTCTTGGAGGAGACATTCTAGGACGAATAGAGAAAAGATCAGTACTGGTTTGGAAGGAATCAATATGTAATATAATGACGTACGAGAAATCTGTTTTCTCTCTGACCCACTGGGCTTTTTCTGCCTTCCCTTCCTCCCTTCCTCCCTCACTTTCTCTTTGACTCTCAAAACACAATATTCATGGCCTCTTGTAGTCAATCTCAGAGCTGGCCATTAATTCTCCCCACAACACAACAGTAATAAGCCCTCTCTGCATTGGTTTAATTAAGGTAGAACTTATAAATGAGCATAATCTTTATTTTGTTTCTTCTGAGACTTCAATACTGAATAAAGTATTTTACTTAGATAACGTATGCCTTTATAATACCTGCCTTTTAAAAACTTGTGAGAACTGAAATACATATATCTTAACTCAAATTTTGTTTTGTTTAATGGTCAAATATTCATTTTATTTGTCCATTTTATATGGACAATAAAAATAAATTGATGCAACTATTTTCCTCACAAAATGAAATTGGCTAAACTTTTCACCTATAACCAATAAAGTCAACTCTGTCCAGTAACAAGTTGTCTGACAAGTTCATCTATAGTTCAGGTGAATTACACAAAATCGGGCAGTGTTTCAACTCCTACTAGGAATGATAAATTTGAGTCATGTGAAGGAAAATAGATATAGCTGAAGATCATACTGTTAGGTAAAGTAAATCGAACACATAAGGTCGATCTTGCATGGTTTCCCTTACATGAGAAGCCAAAGTATAAATAAACTAAAGAGCAAAAATAAAATATAGATAATAGGAAACAGGGAGACAAAGCTCTTAGAAAGATGACCAAGAGATGGGTTAAAGTCACAAGAAGGGGAGGGGAACAGGATATAGAATTAATTGTGCTTTATGCATAGACTGACTCTGCATAGTAAATGCAATCTTTCACTAACAAAAAAGTACAGGAATAGTGCACTGCAAACACCTCTATACGCTTGTACCCAGAACCAAACATGACATAGGAAAATTCCAATCATATCACCATCAAAAAGAATCTCATGATTCAATTATAGATGAACACAAATATTTTTTTAAAACTCTGTATGTTTTTGAATATAGAAAATGCACACAGGGAGACATAGATCCTGTGAAAATTTTATGGGAAGGAAGCGGTATTTAAGTAATTCATTGTCAACTTCAACCTTGATATTCAGTGCTTTCCTAAGACTATAAAAATACATGGAGCACTTTAACCTTTTCAAGATTTTATATTATTTTATTCAATTAAATATGGACTATAAAGATATAGCTTAGTAGTATAGCAATTGCCTAGAAAACATGATGCCCTGCCCTGAAATTGAGAAAAGAAAATTGGGTGATTGTCCATTATATAAAGATAAAAATGTTACAGTCTTTGTCTCATTCATAAATCAGTTTGTATCCAATTATCTATTCTTTATTGCAAATAATATGACATACTATTTAAAATAATATTTTTTTTTCTCGTGAAACAGAGGAAAACACATACTAATTGTTTTGCATGCATTAACAAATTTACCTTGCCTAATGATGACTTAGGAAGCTTACCACTAGATGTTGTATTTCATCACACTTATTTTTAGTTGGTGCTACAGACAGTACTTACCACTATTTCCTCTCTATAAATTATGCTGTGCTAAATCATTAGGCTTCTTAAAACCCCACTTGTCCTTACACTCCACATTTCTTTTCATTTTATTTTTTTCTGCGTGGCACTTGCTGTTTATTACCTACCTACACACTGCCTTGCACGTCCCCTCATTTGCAGTGAAGTGAAGATATTGGTATTTTTTGTTGATGCTGTTCTGTTTTTGCTCCTGTTCAGAGAGCAGGCACTTAATACATATTTGCTGAAGAGTCATCGTTCTTAAAAAATGAATAATGCTACTTTTCTGATGGCAGCATTGGGCAGGCATCTGGTACCTTTACTGACTTTTCAAAAAAGTTTGCATTTCTGATTACTTGACTTGCTTTAATTTCTTAAGGCATTGCCATAATTTTCTCTGTGTGTGTGTGTGTGTGTGTGTGTGTGTGTGTGAGAAAGGAGGTGATATAAAACTCCACCTAAATAGAATGGACTCTCACTCTACTCCAAATTTCCACTCATCCACCTATTCTTTGCATAGGATCCCATAGGAATTTGCAGCATTTGAACTTTGGTTTTTATGTATTTGGTACAAGGTTTCACTACACAGCTCGAACTCATAGTGATCCTTCTATTTTCAGCCTCCCAGCACTGGGATTATAGAAGTGCGCACCATGGCTGGACTCCGTGGCCTGCTCACTGTGCCCCAGGGCAGGGGCTGGCACGGCAGGCCCATAGATTGAACCCCCGGCCCCTGAGCCTGCTTGCAGGTGCATTAATCCACTGAGCTATTTAGCTGGCCCTCTTTATGAGGTTTTAGTTAGAATCTCTCTACTGGAGACTGAACTATAGGACCGGTGCCACATGTGGTACTGGGGACCAAACTCATCAAACTCAGTCCCCACACCTGCCTAAGCAGGCGCTTAGTCTGCTGAGCTATCTTACCACCTTCCTGCCTTTGAACATTTTTGAACTCATAAGCCTTTCTAGGCAACTGGGGAGATGACCAGTTCTCTTGTGAGCATGATGAAAAAAAAACTGAATATATTACTTTTTTTTTTTTAAGTAAGCAGTGCTACCTTTGTTATTTGTATGTTGATCTGCCCAACTGTTTTCCACAGCATTAAATTTGCAGCTGTGTCAAAAAGTCTTTCCTTACTCAGAATCTCTTACTGCTTACTTGGGCTGTAATTGAAGAGTCACTTTTTCTATTAAAAAATAAATAAAAGTCAGCTGGTTGTAGGTTATAATGGACAAACACCATCAGTATAAACTTAATTTTTCTAGGCTAATAAAAGCCATAATGTGAAAATATGAACAATCCTCAAATAATTTCTTTTGATATTTAGAATTCATTACATTTTTTATTTATTTTTTATTTTTTATTTTTATTTTTTTTCCTCAAATATCTCATTTTATTAAGATAGGTTATGTTATGAAATTATTTCAATACATTTTTTTTTAAATCGAGCTTTTACAAATACTCTGGAGCTGATCAGACAGCTCAGCGGATTAAAACACCTGCTTAGGCAGACATAGGGGCCAGGATCCCCAGCCTGCCGTACTGGCCCCGCCCCCAGGCCGTGCTGAGACAGCAAATGAGACTGGGCATGGTGGCGTGCGTCTGTAGTGCCAGAGCTTGGGAGCTGAAAATAGGAGGATCACTATGAGTCGGATCTGTGTAGTGAGACCCTGTAAAGCCTGTACTAAATAATAATAATTTAAAAAATACTTTGTTGTTTTAATTAACAATAAAATTACTTGGGGGATAGCGTACGTTCTGGGCAAGTTTTGACAACAAAGACCACATCTTACTGGTTTTTCAAAATAAATAAATAAACCTTTGGACATATGAGAAAAAAGCTATAGAGACTGAAGATAAGTCCAACAAAGTAAAAATAAGACATCACCAATTATTTATCATTTAAAATTATGAGCATATAACATTGGGTGGTATAAATGGTTGAGAAATCATCCACTTTCTCAATTTATCCCTTGAATGAATGATTCTAATCAACATTGTGATTATAATTTCTACATTAATATTCAGATTAATTGTTATGGTATCCTACATAATAATGTATAGGCTTATTTTTCTTTTCCAGTTTTATAAACAACTTTCATATGTTGTAGTCAAACATGCTAAACGAATAAAATTTCACTAAGTAGGTTTACATACTTTAACAAATGAAAGAATGCCTAATATTTATTTTTATGCTAATATGTTATGAAGTGACTATTGTAAAAAAAATCAGTGGTTTCTATTAAAACAATATGTTCTTTTAACTATACCTAGTGGAGATAAATAGTTTAGCATGAATCAATTTTTAGAGATTGAATATATTTAGTGAAAAGCATGTATTTTAAGTGCAAATATTTTCTCTCATTATCCAATTATGCATGAACAATAGCAAATTGGAACATTTATAACTTGCATTGTAAAAAGCACCAAAAAATAGTAAATGTATGAGCTGCTAACCTTGAGATCTCATGAAGTCCAAGATTTTCGTGAAGACTACACTTTTGAAACCATTTTTTCAGTTTGTTGATATATCATTTTTCCCCTAAAAATGAGAGATATGTTTCAGTGTCACAAAGGTTATATTTTCAAAGAAGAAAGGTAAAAATATAAACAATTTATGAGAAAAAATACAAATCTTCAAAAGTAAAGCATTGATTATACAGTTACGAACATTACACATGCTTTAATGAGAACTCCTAAAAAACATAGCAAATTTTGAATAATTTAAACACTTTATTTTTTGTTTTCTAATATTCACAATATTCACATAAGAATTTCCCAATTTTTTATTTTTCTTTTTATTTTAGGACAGGGTATACATCGTGTACAGGGTCTCACTGCGTAGATCAGACTCGTAGTGATCTTCCTATTCACAGCTTCCCAAGAGCCGGAATTACAGATGCATGCCACCACGCCCAGTCTCCATTGCTATCTCAGATCACCCCAGGATGCAGGGCCGGCAAGGCAGGCCCAGAGGATCCAACTCCCATCCCCCAATTTTTTTTTTTTCCAGAACCGGAGATTGAACTCAGGCTCTTGCGCTTGCAAGGCAAGCACTTATTCTACTGAGTTATTTCCCTGGCCCTTCCCAAATATTTTTATGGAGAACTTAAAGACACAACCATTTAATGAACTCATATCACAATAGGTTCTAGTCTTCAAAAGATTCATGGAAAGCACACATTCATTGAAAGCACATAAAGATCTAACAAAATAAGCCAAAATTATATAGATTTAGACAGTTAATAAAATAACTCACTTTTTTTATTTGCTTAAGAAAAATTAATTCTAAAATAAAAATTTACATATTCAGCTTTTATAATAACCTTTGCTTTTAGAAAAATAAATTATTTAAAATAGATAAGCAATGAAAAATCTTATTCACTAAAATTACAGCATCATAGGGCCAGCCAAATAGCTCAGCAGAATAAAGCATCTGCTTAGGCAGACTCAGGGGCGGGTGTTTGATCCCCGGGCCTACCATGCTGGCCCACTCCCAGGGTGCACTGAGACGGGGACTGAGACTTGGCTTGGTGGCACACACCTGTAATCCCAGCGCTTAGAAGCAGAACACAAGAGGATCACTAGGAGTCCATAGTGAGACCCTGTAGATCCTTACTAAAAATACAAAACAAAATTACAACATCATAATTTAAAATGATTAGCAATATTTATTTATTTATTTATTTATTTATTTTCCTGTATGTTAGGGAAGGGTCTACATGGTGTTCAGGGTCTCACTACTAGATGATAGTAATGAGATGCTCGTAGTGATCTGCCTGTTTTCAGCCTTCCAAGAGCTGGGATTACAGACGTGCACCACCATGCCCAGCCTCAGTTGCTGTCTCAGCGTGTCCCAGGGACAGGGCCGGCAAGGCAGACCTGGGGATCAAACCCCCAGGCCCCTGTACCTGCTTGCAGGTGCTTTAAACTGCTGAGCTATTTGGCGGGCACTTGTGTAGTAACTTAAAGAGATCATGGAATCTTAGCAGTGATGATGTGCCTTCTGTTTGCCCCAACAAAAAATTCGCTTTTCTTAGATCATTAATGAAATTTCCACTCTCTTATGCTAAGGGAAATATCCTATACATATAAAAATATAGAACTTTTCTTAGAAATGAAGTAGGGAACCTTCTGAGTTACAGATCATTAACTGTGCCTGAATAGTGCCAGGATGGAGCAATCACTAGTCACAGACATTGATTACAGCTAGTGGAGGAACTGCAGGAGCGTGAGAGCTGGACACAGAAGCGCTCTGAACAGGCACCTTACGATGTTGTTCGCTGAACAAAGATGAAATGTCAAAACTGGTTAAGAAAATAATTGCCTTAGACCTCTTTCTTTCCTTAAATTTTTTTGAATATCTACACAGATTTGGTAGAATAAAGATTTAAACAAACTACAATCTCCACAATAGAATAACACAAAGCTACCAAGTTCGAGCTGCAGCGAGAGCTCATAGAAGCTGTTGAGTCCGATTTGCTTCTGAGGAACGCCAAATTCACCACAATGTAACTCTCCTCAGAGAGGTTAACTTAGAATTGAATTTTAAGTAATGTTCAATATTTTAAAATTCCATAAAAGTATTTCACACTTAATGACGGTACGCTGAGAAGCACTAAAGAAATAATTGAATCAGACTTTCTGATTTTGAGGAATTGATTAACTTTGAGGAATAGCTCAGAATACATTTTTTTTTTTTTTTTGGTTTTCCTTGCTAAATATCAGTATCCTAAGATTGCAACATAAACAATCAAAACCAATTAACGAGTGAAAATACAGATTTCTGATGAATGTCCCATTAAATACTTTCCAAAATCATTTATAAAGGCTGGTCAAAAAGCTCAGCGGATTAAAGTGCCTCTAAGTAGATGTAGGGGCTGGAGGTTTGATCCCCGGGCCTACCATGCCGGCACTGCCACCACCCCGGGGGCACACTGAGACAGCAACTGAGAAGATGTGGTGGCGCGTGCCTATAATCCCAGGTCTTGGGAGGCTGTAAACAGGTGGATTACGAGTCAGATCTAGTAGTGAGACCCTGAACACCCTGTAGACCTTTCCCTAAAAATAAAAAAAAATCATTCATAACCAAAATAAACTAATGAAAACGGTTAGATACTGATTTTAATATGTCTATGCATATCATTCACAACTTCAACTCAGGTTTCTTTTCTTTTCTTTTTTTTTTTTTTTTTTTTTTTTGGTGTGTATTAGGGAAGGGTCTACAAGGTGTTCAGGGTCTCATTACTAGATCAGACTCATAGTGATCCGCCTGTTTACAGCCTTCTAAGAGCTGGGATTACAGGTGCGCGCCACCACGCCCAACTGCAATTGCCATCTCAGCGCTCCCCGGAGGTGGGCCGGCACTGCAGGCCCAGGGATCGAACTCCCAGCCCCTGAAGCCTGCTTGCAGGTACTTTAATCCGCTGAGCTATTTGGCCGACCCTCAGGTTTCTTTTTTAATTAAAATGAATTCTATATTATCTAACGTTCATTTTAATTTATTGAAGTATCTTTAAAATTATGCCCTAAAAATAAAATATGTTGTAGCTGTATTTTAAAAATAAGAAAACTGCTATTTAGCTCCAACTGTCTGTTTTACAAGTAAGAAATTTGTCTACTTTGTAGTTATGACATGTAGCTACATTTAAATGAAGAAACTGTTTTTGCCTAGCAGTTATTAAGATATAAATAAAAATGTAATTGTATTTTAGAACCAAATAAGTAAAATTCTTTTATTTGCCATTAAAGCATTATGTTGAGAGAAGCAAATATCTTGATATTCATTAATTGCGAAAAACATTTTGGCTGATATTATTGTTTTTTTTTTTTTTTTTTTTTTGGCGGAACTGGGGATTGAACTCACGCTCCTGTGCTTGCCAAGGAAGCGCTTATTCTAGTGAGCCATCACCCCGGCCATTGTTTTTTGTGTGTGTCTTAAACATATAAATCTTTGGAGAGATCAGACATTATTTAAAGTTATAGCGATATGGATTAATGAAATGGGTGCATCCTTAACTCATCCAATAAAATATTGGGAAATGTAGTGACTTAAATGGATATACCTTGTCAAGAATACTTACCTTAGACAGGGTAAGTATTCAAATTCCCATTTGTTTGAAAGTCAAGAAGTAAGTGAAAATGAATTCTATAGACAGAATTGGCCCTGAGACCAGTGAAACCCAAAAAGGGAATCTAGCACAGAGGATGCTAAAAGAAGAAGACATATTCGGTGCCAAGTTCTCAGCACTGAAGACCTGCGAGCCATGATATTGCCATGCACAGTGCGTGGTAGATGAGGCAGGAGACCATTCCATTCCAGTACTTTGTCCAGGGAGATGTGACCTAGGACACTGGCTGAGCGAGACTATGGCCAGGCATGGTACACTTGAGCAGGAGACAGAATTTAAAATTATGCTGCTAAAAGCCACACCATCTACAGTCGAGAGATTTTTGCAAAAGAATCATGCCTAAAAATGTACCTCAAGAGATTTGGGGCTGGAATTTTTCCTCTAAAACCCTGCTGATGGTCTACACAAGGGGATTGGTAATGCCATTTTACTGAAATTCTGACTTTTTGAGGTGAAAAAGACTGATCTGGATGGTGTCCCAAAGGCTGTTGTACTACTCCATGATTGGGAGCCCATTCATGTAGAGGGGCTGTGGAGAATAAGGAATGCTTCTCCACTGTTGGTGGGACTGCAGACTTGTATAATCCCTGTGCAAATCAGTGTGCAGAGTCTTTAAAAAACTAAAACTAGAGGTTCCCTTTGAACTAGCTATAGCCCTTCCTGCTGTCTTCCTGAAAGAATTAAAAACATCATACCACACTGATATAGGCACATCCATATTTACAGCAGCACAGTTTATGATAACTAAATCTTGAGAACAGCTAAAATGCCCACCAACTGATGCATGGATAAAGAAGATGTGGGTTTCTTTCTATAACAGAGCACTACTCTGCCATAAAAAGGATAAACGAAACATTTCCTGGGAAATAAATGCCCTGGAGACCATTATCTTAAGTGAAGTAAATCAGAAACATGTGTAAGTACTTCATTGCTTCTCTAGTGTGAGAAATTAAAAGTGTAAATAAGAACCAAATATAATAGGAAGAAAATGTTCAAATGGAAAGGGGAACTAGAGAGGAGTAGGTGAAAGGAAGAGAAAAAATAAAAACAAGAGCCAAAGGACAAAATGGAAAAAAAAAAAAAACTTTTGTAAATAAGGAGGGGAAAGAGAGGGTGAAGGGAGTGAAGAGGAATGAGAAAAAGAAAAGAATCAAGATATGTCATGTACAGGTACAAATTCCCTGTGAATGAGATCCTTATCATTCAAAATGTTCCAATAAACAACTTAAAAATATTTACAACTACGAATCTTAAAATGGTCATAAAGCTATATAATTTAGAAAGGTGCACCTAATACTTATGGCTTGTATCAATTCTGTACTGGTATTTGGGCTTCCATGGAGAAGTTCTCGAAGGCTCCACTTTTTACTTGTAGAAATTTCTTTGGTGCTGGTGTGCCAGATGGAAAGGCAAAAGCCACCTTTCCCTGTGCTCCCTCCTTGGCTCCTGATTGCTTATGAACACGACTGCAACTCATCCTACAAGTCCCAGGAATCCTTTAAAGTGACAAGGGTCAAAACACTGTGTTATGCCTAGCAACACTTTCTCTAATGACCACCTTTAGTGGGTCAGTGAGGCATATCCCTCTTGTTAGTATGTTTCAGTCAGTACCTGATATGCTGCACTGAGGTCACTGATGGTCACATCCCAGTAATAGCTGTGTCAGAGATTCAGTATCTGGTTGTACAGAAACATTCTTATTCATGTATATGTTTGCTTGGATTTTGAAATACATGTGGTTTTCCCAGAGTCATAGAAGTTGAGACCTATAAGCTAACATATGTGGCTCATATCACTGTTCAAGTATACTGAAAGAGAAAATTGGGTGATGAAGAGTGGAAAAATTATTATTTCTACTGTGATATTGAAACTTTGAACTTCAGCGTCATATATTTGCAGCAGCATCTCAAATACAGTACTGTATGGTAAAATTCATTGGCCTATGACCAAATAATCATCATTTACTCACCAGAATGGCTTCCAGACAGAAGCACAGGGTCTAGGAAGGAAAGAGGAATACTGCAAGCGAGGCCAGTCTGCTATGTAAAATTTGACTCTATCTTTTTAAGAAAAGAAAAACTCACTGGCAGTAATACTGGTTTTCTTTATAATTATTTTAAGAATAAAAGTATTACTCCAATTTTGTACCTTCCTGCAAATTGCATACAACTATCAAGTACATGTAGTCTTTATTCCAACATTTGTTTAACCACAAAAATCAATTTCCGTCTTTTTCCAACTCTGTTTTGTAATATAAAAAGCAGCTTCAATGATGTAAAAATGATAACATTATTCATAATAGTTCAGTAAAATGGAAAGAGCGATAACAAAGTTGATGCTATGCTTTTTGGGGAAGGGCACTCATCATGAGATTCTTCTGTTTGATCATCAGTTCTAAAGCGTGTATGAACAACTCTCTAGAATCTGTTTAGCCTATTCTCTACATGAAGACATAGGAAAAGGCATTACAGTTACTGGGCATGTTGCAAGAATTACAAGACAACCTAGCTGGCAATTTGAGGAAACCCATAAAAATCTTTAAAAGTACATGATTCCTTCAGAAAAATGTAAATTAGAACGACTGGTTGTAGAAGAGGTGCACAACTGACTAAACAAGTTACACCGAGAAGATGGAAAACAATGCTGCTGAGTTCTACCAGTGCAGTGAGTAAATCAGATTGCAAGGTAGCAAGGAACCCTAGAACACCTTCATCACACAGGCCTCCACATTGTTTTTTTAAATATTAATTTTATTAAGAAAGAAATAACATTGAAGGGTTGGGGAGATGGCTCAGTAGAATAAACACTTCCTGGCAAGTGCATGGGCCTGAGTTCAATCCCCGGTTCCGCAAAAAAAAAAAAAACAAAAAAAAACAAAAAAAAGAAAAGAAAAGAAAAAAGAAATACCATTGAGACAGTTTCAAAACAGGTTAGTAGGATAGTTACAATAATGAATTCATTTCACACATTGTTTAATCATGTTCTTCAACCATAAAACAGTTTCTTGACTAAAGCTATGCTAAGAACAGCATATCCTACAGCCCTAGTTGAAGACATCTACCCAGGTTCTAGGGGCAGGCGCCTGGCAGGTGGAAAGCTGAACTCTAGGTGCTTTCTGACACACTGGCTTGTAGAAGAGCGTGAGCAAGACCATGGGGGTCAGAGTGTGTGCAAGGGAAAGACAGTCGTGCTGAGTAATAGCCAGGGCAGTGTGGACATTAGTGAGAAAAGTAGAAATGTACAGAGGTCAACAGTCTGTTTTGCAATCATGTTTGAAGAATGTCAAGCCTTCTTGAGGAAGGGTCTCTAAGGCTTCCTTCTACCTGCCTTGCTTCCTTTGTATTATAAGAAAAGTGAAAAATATCACAGTTTAATCTCCTTTTGTTCTTACCACCACGTTCTCCATACCTGGGATATTTGTACCTATAGTGTTCACCTTCAGTTCTGTTATAACAAAGAAACTTCTTCTCTTGTCAATAGTCAGTCTTTCTGTGAAACTATATGTTCCATTTCTCTTCACGAACCTAAATTTTATTATTTTAGTTATTCCTGCTCTCTCCCACTTCATTTTTTCAATTTTACCAGATTGGTCCCATTTGTACACAAATGTTAAAAGGCTTCCCATCATTAAAGAATGTTTTCCCTCGCATGAGCTTCCTAGCATTATTACCCGATTTCTCTGTTTCAATTTATAGCAAAACTCTTCAAAAGAGGATAATCTTCTTTTCTCAGCTGTGATTCTATATTGAACTCACCCAAATTAGGCTTCATTTCCCAGCTCTATGGAAACAGCACTCCTCAGGCTGAGCAGCAAGCTTGCCAAACCTAATGGTGGATTCTTGGTTCTCCCTCAGGCTTTCAACAGTTTGCCTCAGATCATTAGCTTCAATTTCTTGAAATATTTCATCACTTGGCCTCAAAGATATCACATCTTCCTGGTGTGTCTCCTTCCTCCTTCACTGCCCTTTCTCAGTCTCTTTTCATTATTTATTCCATCTTTCCTGCACTCAAAATTCATTTTTTAATCTTTTATTCATTTTAATGAGAAAAAAGATAAAATATCAGTGAAAGTTTCAAAACAGGTTAGTATGACCGGTACAATAATTAATACATTGCACCTTGTTGTCTTCATAGTAGTTATTCAGAGGACAAGACGTAGACATGATATCTTGTCTAAACAATATTAACAACATTCTTTAGTGGATGAAGTTCTGAGATTTATCCTCTGACTTTGTTTTAGAAAATCAGAACTGGTCTCATGTCTTTTTATTATTAATTTTATTGAGAAAGAAATAGCAATGAGACAGTTTCCAAACAGGTTAGTAGGTCATTTACAATAATCAATACATTGCATATTGTTATCTTTGTAGTAGTTATTCAGAGGACAAGATGCAGACATGATGTCTAAATACTTTTAGTATAAATCTTTCTTCACATTGAATTAAGAGAAACTACATGTACATCTGTTCTACTTTGTATACACACACACACACACACACACACACACACACACACATGTATATATTCACTACAAAATGGACATTCATTTAAATCCCCTTTTTTAGCTTTGTCAGAGATGGGTGTTCCATTGCCATTCAAATATTGTAGATGTGTGAATTCAGCAAAATAAACCAATGTAGTCCAATAATCCATAATAGTAGTGGGTTATCCACAGGACTGGCAGCGTCAGAAGTTGTTGACTTGAACCTTTTACAGCTCTGCATATTAATATGGCTTTACTTTTTATGCCTCGTGTTTTTACTTTTCTGCTGGATGGTTAAGACCAAGATAAAGCAAGACCTATACAACAAAAAATGTAACTTTTGTATCTGAGAAGGTCAGTCAAATCCCCTCAGGATTTATCCTGAAACCATGTACAGCAGTTTGTAATCTTTTGTCAGTGTCAGCCATGTGGATGAGTCACGGCCATTGCTTGACCACTTTACGTGAAAACCTGAGAGAGTTTTCTCTCTAGGTGACTCTCCTTAGGCACCCTATAGATTGTCAATTACTTTCCTCTGTGGCCCCATAATCTCCTTGAAGAGAAAATTTGGGGCACTACTGAGTTACATTATAGGTTCACTTATGTCCTGAGTTCCCACTGTTGATCTCATGTCTTTAAAGAGAACCATTTACCAATAAATCCAAAATTTATGCTGAAACTCTTTTCTGACTTTTAGACCACATCCAATCCATACTCTTTCCTATAGCTCCACCTGAATGGTTCATAAGCTCTTCATATTCCTGTGTTTTAAAGTGAAAATGAAATGAAGCAAAGAAAGAAAGAAATACACAAAGAAAATGTCAGAGATAAAGGCAGATATATATATATATATATATATGTTTACAATTTTCTACCTCAATAAGTGGATCATCATTTACCCATCTTCTCATTAAAAATCTAACTTCTTAGACAAAAGCCTGATTCTAGGTCTGGCGCAGAGGAGATAGATGATGAACCTGAAATGTGTAGTTCAGAAAGTAAGGAAAGAGAAGAAATGTTCAAGACTCAACACTAGGTGGACACCAGAGCCAACTCAAAAGAGCTCCTAATGGTCCAAGTCTACGTCAAAATAAAATAATTGACATAGAAGGAAAGGTCTTTCTTATAAAGGATTTTCAAATAACACACAGTTATTCCTGTCTTCAAGAACTTAAGGCTGATTTCTATTCTCCACCTTTAGTGCAGGCTGGATTTAGTAAGTCATTTAAACAAAAATTAGGGTATAAAAAACATAAAATAGTAGTGTTACTGTGGAGAAAATTTATAAAAAGCATTTCATGTATTTGATGAATATTAAGATCATCAGTTATACATACTTTCATTCTACTCCCAAGAAAACATCAGAGGAAATCACTGGTTTATTGGAAGGGACAGTTAACGCTTAGTTTTTTGTCTTCTTCCTTTTAATTCTTTTTGAAGCAATTTTGTAAGTTTATATCTGGTAACCTGAACAACCAATCTGAAGACAACAATATGCAATGTAACAATCATAGTTTAATTCCTATCATCTTGTTTAGTAAAATTCTGTATCATCTCTAATTTTTTTTTACTATTATTTATACTTTTGAAAAACATTTTGTAAAAAGATAAAAATTTGAAGCGAAGCTAAAACTAAGAAACACTACACAAACTCTCTCCTAAATGTCATTATCATAAAACAACGAGGACTGAGACGCTCTCACAAATCAAGGAGATTGAAGAGGCATGGTGGCTCTATTCAGCGGGTACCCTTGCTTGGATCCCACGTCATAAGGACGACCGAGAGTGAAGACTTTGGGCCTGGTGTGAGGCAGTCATTTCTCATCTTGCAGGGGGAGGCACAGTCATGTAAGAAGATACAATAGGAAAATCTGGGCAAAGTGTTCATGGAGATTCTCAATTTCATTTTTTTCCTCAACTTTTCTATAAAACTAAAGTTATTCCAAAAGTTTATTTTAAAATCCTAGGATTCGTTCAAATTCATCTTTTTTTCCTCACATCTCACAGCCAAGTAATCAGCATCTCCTGTCAGTGCTGCCTTCGAGATGTGCCTCGAGTCTGACCACCTCTCAGTGTTTGCGCTGTTGCCACAGGGTCCACATAGCGTGTGTTTTTCTTCCTACTACTTGACAACAGCCTCCTCCTGATCCCCTTGCTTCCATCACTGACTCCCCATTGTCCATTCAGCCAAATGCCAGGCTCTTCCCTAATATCTTTGCCATTACCCCTCTCTAGCAGCCTCTACCCAACCACACAGTGTGTGGCCTGCGCTCTCACTCCCTCAAGCCTCTGCTAAAATCCTGCTTCTTTGGACAGACTCAGATTCTTATTTAACCATAGTCACCCCTATCTTTATTTCTTAACTCTGTTTTATCTTTTTCACAGAAATTTGTCATTACAATATTATTTGCTTGTTTACTTTCTGTCTTCACTATTAAAGCAAACATTATGAGGACGGAGACTTTGCCTTGTTACATAAATACACAAACATATATTGCTTGTGGCTTGCAGAGGAAAGGGTGATTGTATTCAAATATGGTGAAAGTATGTTTCATAAGCTGTCTGAAAAATAAAATGCCAATATCTACTAGGTAAATACTCTGGTTCTTAGGATTTTATCACATAAAGTCGAGTACCAGTATAGAAAGACATTTATGAAATGCACTAGTTCCTGTTCCCAGTAACAAAAATAACCTGGAAAAATGAGTACTCACAGGAGAAGGATTGAATATAACAATCTATACCTAGAAATATGATTTAGTTATTGAAAGAATGAAATAAAAGTGTAAGTAATAATTTTGAGTATTTTCATAAGGTGTTACCCAATGAGGAATAAGAAAAGAGCACATAAATATATTTATGTATATATTATATTAAAGTGACTCATCTTACAGGACACTTATGAGAATAAGTTATATGTTCATATTAAAGATATAAAAACCATGTTTCAAAAAGACTTGCTTATAGGTTATAGGTGTGGATGAATAACAGAGGAGAAGAAATGAAAAGTCAAGATAAAATAAGGCCAACAAGAAAG
Organism: Tympanoctomys barrerae; assembly: GCA_002564285.1. NCBI lineage: Eukaryota > Metazoa > Chordata > Mammalia > Rodentia > Octodontidae > Tympanoctomys > Tympanoctomys barrerae. Next base: position 27,032 of record NDGN011545068.1, read on the forward strand.
AAAAGAAATACTAAGTTCCGTGAAAGAGAGATAAATACACCTTTACATAGAAATGTTTGTGAACTTGTATGAGAAAGGGCTGTTCAAGCACATCAATTTGAAGGTCAAAGTGGACTTTGACCTAACAATTTTTTCAAGTAGAAACACCATTTTGAACATTAAATTTATTGCAGGATTTCTTAATCTCATGAAGAATACACAGAATTACTGCTAGAATTGACCTGATTCCCGGGAAATGCATAAATTCTTACAGACGCTCCTAGGAGTACAGCTAAATTGAAGACCATCTTAGTGTACTTTCATGCTGAGCTGCAGAAATAGAGATAAAAATAACAAAAGGAAAAGTGATGCCCACATTTTTTTATTCCTATTACAATAAAAAAGGGAGCTCTTCACAGTGTTTCTCAGCTCAAGTTGTAGTTAATTAAGCAGACTATCTGAGCTGTTATGATGAATATCTTCCTTGATGGAAACTTCAGTACTATCCTACTACTAATGCCCAAAGAAGGCCTTGGTAGGTGGCTAAAAAGTTTCCCTGACAATTTTCACTCTCTTAAAATGAGGAACAAATCCCAGACATTCTAATAAGAAAATGTCTTTATCTTTTCTGTGACAGAAAGGTGTGAAAAAATTCAAATAGCCCCCTGTATAAAATACCTAGCATGCAATAAGTATGTAATATCTGCTTAGATGGTCTCTTTAGACTTTAAATGTTCAGAGTCAGAGTATATAACCACGTAACTTGTCTGACCTTAGCTTGGTACTCTTGTAACACCATGGAAACCCATGCCAATATCAAGTCTAAAATATAAAGAGGGATTCAATCTGGACAGCATAAGAACATTCCAGAAGTCACTTAGACATCGTTATAATATTTTACAATAGGATGACTTTATAATAAAGTGGGTACTCAAATAACCCTACGTGAAGATTTTTAAAAATATCAGCAGAGAAATGCAGATTAAATGCAGCTTAAGAAAGAAACATTAGTGGCATGATAATGTCATAGAAGGTACTTAGCTCTAGAGTAGAGAAAATGCGACTGATATCCTTCTCTTATTTCTTGCTTGTGACTTTAAACAGAATAACATCAATTTCTTTATCTGCCAAATGGATGTATGAATTTGTATTTTACACTGTGGAAAAAGTTAGGCATCTGAATGTAACATGTGACTCAAAACAGCTTCTTTTCAAAATATTAGATTTCCTTCAAACAAAAAGGATATTAATAAACTATGATAGGATATTAATAAATTTAAGTGCAATTGATATATTTCCACTATTCACATACAGATGAATTTACTGCACAGATATATTTTTAAAATAGTTACTTTAGGCCAATGAGAGAGCTCAGTAGACTAAGCACCTGCTTAGGCAAGTGCAGGGACTGGGGTTTGATCCCAGGCACCACATGCTGCACTGGCCCTGCCCCTGGGTGTGCTGAGCTGGCCACCGAGTCTGGATGTGGTTGTGTATGCCTGAAATCCCAGCACTGGGGAGGCTGAACACAGGAAGATCACTAGGAGTCCGAGCTGCATAGTGAGATTCTGTATCAAATACTATATAT
>NDGN011545070.1:1926-16776 GCA_002564285.1 Tympanoctomys barrerae
ATAAGTGCTTCCCTGGCAAGCACAAGGGTCTGAGTTCAATCCCTGGTTCCGGAAAAAAAAAATTGAAAAAAAAATCTAACATTAAAGCCATGAAATGATAAGGGTTTATTTTGAATTTGAGTTTAATAATTTTAGTTGAAATGTATTTTTTATTTATTTACATATCTGAATCACTGCCTAAAGGTGCTACACATATTAATAGATTGATTTCAGTCTATGATTCCTTCACTTACGTGGTTCAATCAATTTTTTATTGGTCACTTGATCATTGGCAATTTATTACCCATCTGAGGAAACTGACAGTTATCGAATTTCAGGGTTTGAAGAGTTTATAAATACTCTCTATGTATAGTAGACAGGGAAAGCTGAAAGATTAAATTTTTACAAATGTACTTTCTCTTAGGTTGAATCATCTTTTATAAATACCACATTTTCTTTATCCATTCATTTATTGATGAGCATATAAACTATTATTTGTGAAGAGCACTATGCTAGATTTGTTAGCTTATTCAGGTCATTGGTTTAAGAAGTCTGTCTTCTAGTCCCTCATGTACCAATATGTACATTTGAAGAGAACATATCACAAATTCTTTTTAAGTGGTGATCAATAAATTTTCAGAGAGACTGATGGGTCATATTGGCTACACCAGTTATTTCAATTCCAGAAGCCTTATGGAATATGAGGAACGTACCATACATACACACATACACAGACACACACAGACACCACACACAGACACACACACACACACACACACACACACACACACACACTGAAGCCAGCCTTGCAAAGAGAAAAAAAAAAGCAAATCTAGAATATGATAAGGATTAGTTGTCACTATCTGGTTATCATAGTAGAGGAAGAGAGATTGACAAGGTAGTAAATTCATATTTGTACAAGAGGTATGTTTTTATGGCTACAGTATTTAACAGCTTTCCAAATAATTTAATTATCAGTTATAAGTTTTTGTCAAATAATTTTTTAGTTCTGCATAATTCTACAACTGGCCCAAGCCTTGAAGATTCTGGAAGCTCCAAGAAAAGGTGCAGCACTGTCTGAGAGCCTTTACTACCTCAGTTGGATGGAAAACAATACTTCATTCTACTCCCTTATGTACAGTATCACAGAAAACCAGCATGTTTCCAATAAGTTATTTTACATAGAATACTTGCTTACGTGCTTGCTGCCCATGTTTAGGCTCTGTAATGCATGCTGACTCACTGGCAAGGGCCAGCGGTGGTGAAGGCACACCATGCATGCCATAGCTGGCTGATACTGAAAGCTCTAATTGGTTCACCATCACTGAAACTTGAGCCCTTATTTTGTTCTCTGACCACATACTCCATACTGCTTAAGGGTCCTTGCTCATAAACTACTTGTGAGTCTCCTGCATGGTTCCCTTGGGGAGAAGTGTGGAGCATCATGCCCATAGCTCACAACAACAATGTACTGTAGGCTGTAGCAACAAGTATTAGTAATAAGGTCCTCCTTCCAGGAATGTGAGCTACCCCTTGGCTCTATCTGCTTCCAGGTGGGGAATCTTGAGCCTCAGGTGAAAGGCACTTCACCGGCCCGAAGACCTCTTGTAAACAGAATGCAGGGTTCAGAGGACAAAGCACTGCACTGTGGCAGGTCTGCCACACCCACATTACCAACGGTGCAATCTGGGCACTGCTATTCCTGGGCTTTGAATCCATCCAGCTATCAGGTAGGAGGTCTTGATGACCACTTAAGCTGTTTTAGTAATGATTTCATGGCTCTCAGATCAGCATAAGCTGCAGGTAGCTTATGATTATCAGCTTTCAACCCTTTCCCTCAGCCGGGACCAGATCCCTATCAACTGTTGCAGCCATTTTGACTTCTGCCACAATGCCAAGCCCAAACCATGCAGTCCCGTGGAGCTCCAGCTCACACTGTTAAGCCAGGGCAAATATGTGCAAGGCTTGAGGCATCTTCATGCTGCATTCTACAGCCTTAAAGATTTCTTCTACTTCTGGAGACCAGTCTTAGGGGCAGCTGCCTTTCTTTGTTATCCTATAGAGGGGGAATAACTTGCAAGCTGGATATGGCATAAAAACTCCAGCAGTTGAGCAAACCTAAGAAAGTCTGCAGCTGCTTTACTGTGGCAGGAGAGGCTGGGCCTGCACCTTATCTATGAGAGAGTCAGGGATAATTTTTGTTTTATCTGAACAGACAATACCTGAGACCACTCACGCAGGTCTTTGCAGCTTGCCTTCATTGACTGCCAAATCCCTTGACTTGGGGGTGACCTATGAGTACTGGAACAATAGTCTCAAGGTCTGTAAGGGTCACACCTAAGCAAATGCCACCTACATAATGATACATTTGCAAGATAGTGGCTTTGGCCACCAAACCAAAACCAACACCACAAACCATGACACAAGGTAAGACAATGTAGCTGTCCCTGTGGGGCAATGAGGAAGTCCATTGAAAGCTGTCTCAAGTGAAAGTAAACTACTCCTGGCTGTCAGGGGCTATGTCAACAGAAAAGAAAGAATCAGCCAAATCTGCCACAAAGTGGTGAGTTCCCAGCCCTCGTTAAGGCAGTCCATCAGGTCTGCCACAGAAGGCACAACAGCATGCAGGCAGGAATGTCCTTATTTAGCTCCACGGAATCTACGGTCATCCTCCAGGAGCCATCAGGTTTTTAACTGGCCTCATATAGGCTAATTATAAAAATTATATGCTGGCCACATAATTCCTACCTTCTGCAGTTCCTGGCTTGTCTCACTGATTTCCTCATGTCTGCCTAGTGGGTGGTGACGCCTCACAGTCATGGTACTTTGGGATGTTGGCAGTGTCTAAAGGGGATGGTTTGCACTGCATTTTATCACTGTCTTTACAGCCTGCTGTCCCAGACAGAATTCCCTGTTGTAGGCTAGAGCCATATTCCATAGAGGAATAAATCTACTCTAGTATTGTAGACACAGACATCTTCTATTCCTTATGGGGTAGGTGATGCATTCCCAAATGCATAAAGGTCATTACTATTTGTTGCTATGACCCCCTATAGTCATCCTTCTACAAAAGGAAATTTTCTGGGTTCTAAATAGTTGAGGCCACTCAGCCCCAATATCTATTAGACCAGAATTTGTTAGACTTCACTTGTTCATGGTTTTGGGCATGTTCCTCACATTGAGCCACACTATATGAATGGTCACTGTAAGCCATGGAGGGGGTGCCCTGTCCAGGAACCTTCTGCTCTGTAGCTGCTGTCTAAGGGAAGTGTGGCTAGTGATCTTCTACCCAGTACATATAATATGATCCATGCCTGAATAGGTGAAGGAGTAGTATGTAGTAAACTTAGTCATTTGGGCTTGACCCTTACTACCTGCAGGATAGGATTTTCTGTATCATCACTGCAAAGGGTCTACTTGTATGAAATCAAATCAGTATCTTCAGCTTTCTAGGTGTATGTGACTGTGAGTTCTATTATCTCATTGACATGTACTCCTTCTGGACACAATTTATTTATTTATTTATTTATTTATTTATTTATTTCTTTATTTATTTCTGTATTTTAGAGAATGGTCTACAGGATGTTCAGGGCCTACTACTAGATCAAACTTGTAGTGATTCTCCTGCTTACAGCCGCCCAAGTGCTGGGATTACAGGCTTGTGCCACCATATCTGGTCTCAATTGACATCTCAGCATGCTCAGGGGTGGGGCCAGCACAGCTGGCCCAGGGACTGAACCCCTGGCTCCTGCGCCTGCTTGCAGGTGCCTTAATCTGTTGAGCTTCTTGACCGGCCCTTGCATAGAATTTATGAGGAGCTCTTTTCTCCCATTCTTTGGCCATCCCATGGCCCTAGCAGCAGAACCAGCATGCATCCTTTTCAGTATTGAAAGGAGTGTCATTTATCTCCACCCATGCCTATGGAGAGGTCTATGCTTTAAAGAAGCTGTCCACCGAGTACCACCTTTATCTGAAGCAGGAGATTAGGGTGTGATTGACTGACTAAGGAAGTGGATGTAATGTGCCAATTGAAGAATTCTAGGACAGTGTCCAGAACAATTCTCAAAGCCCTGCATAGTGACTCCTTGCAAGAACTCAGTTTTTGATATGATGGCCTAGACCTGATATCAGCCTAAGAAGTGGGAGGTACAGAAAGACAGTAGCCACTGATCTCTGGGCTACTGTGTTTTCTCTTCTACAATGGTCCACACTCATACTATAGATTGTACCTTTTTCCTACTTTTACTTGGCCCAAACTTGCTCTGCGGAGCATTTCTTTGATTACTTTTAATAAATTTAAAATCTCCCAACTTTTTGCACTTTTCTTGGCCAATTCTTTGCTCAGAACCTAGAGACAACTCTAGGAGACTCCAGTATCTCCAAGTCTAGTAACATTGCTTCCCAGGGAAGTGACAGGCTCCATACAGCATTGTGGCAAATCCTGCTGACTATGCTAAGTTTTCTGCTATCCATACTGGCTGGGAAAGTTCTCTTGAGATTAAGGGAGCCCTAAGAAAAATACAGAGACCTAGCAATGCCTTTAGAATCTCAGTAGCATGGGTGTCAATGCTGAAAACCCCTAGTCCCCAATAGAGTATGACCCAAAGCCAGAAAGAGACTGAAAAAATTATATAACAGATTACTTGTTTGTATGTTCACATCATGTGTACAGGTTACATAACAGATGCTGGTTCACTAGCAAGCAAAAGCCTGAGCCAAGCCATTTTGGGCAACCTGAACACACACAGAATAGAATAGTGTTCCATAATAAAATGTTGATAAGGGGTACCCACCTCATACAGTTGCTTTAAAAAAAAATAAGAAAGCACATACCTTGTCTAATACTGGCTTCAAAATTTGTATCTGACTCTTACAATTTGTGTTATTTTAGGCAAATAACTTTCTCTTTTTTTCAGTCAGAGCAGCTATTAAATGAGAGCAATGCTCGTTATGGTGTGTTTTGTTGAGACAGTATCTCCCTGCATTGCCCAGGCTGGACTCAAACTTGCAACCCTGCGTTGGGCTCCTGAGTAGCCTGGATTGCAGGTACATTCCACTGTGCCTAGCACTGTAACTGATGTCAGTCATAATTATATTAAGGAGCATAGAAAGGGGGATTAGAATGCATCCCAGATCATAATTATTAATGGCTATTAGTTATTATCAATATTTTTATTAAAGTTACATGAGGAAATATTTAAATAAGGCATGCTTTTTGAAACTATTTCATATTTATAAAATTAGTCCTCAAAAACCTAGTGGTTTTGAAGTTCTTCCATGAATCTGAGCATCAGTGGAGTCTGAAAACCACACTGATTATCCTCAGGTAAGTTGCCAGCTGAAATCTCAGTGATTCTGGTCTGACTCCCTCTCTTCCGTCTCCTGGGATATTTAACCATCTGGATGCTGAGCCAGCACCCATAACAATTAAATCAAAATTCTGGAGAAGCGTCTCTGGAATCAATAATTTAAAACCTTTCCACACGTTAGCAATGTGTAAATAGAGTACCTCATATCTGAAGTTTTAAATCCCACATCCTAACCTTTTTTTTAAAAAAATGCTTCTAAGGTTTTAGATGATGGCAAATTGACATAAAAATAGCACATTAAGAAGAGCATTGTGAAAAGGGTGCTTAACTGACCCAGTGTTATCTCTCACTGCCCTTTTTTATATGGATGAATAAAGACAGATAGTAGTTAATTGCTCTTCAGCTAGATCAAGGTCAGTCTTTTGTGCTGAAGTCTTAGAACTAGGTTAAGCAGGAAGGTATTCCTGGTATCACTACACTTAACCTTGACTTGGGTCGCTTACTGCAGCTTCCTAAACAGAGCTGCGCACCAGAATCACCTGGAGAGCAATTTAGAATGTATATTTCTCAGCCTTGCCTCAAAATATTTTGATTTGGTGAGCTTAGGAAGGGGTTCAGTGAGCTGAGTTGTTCGAAAACTTCCCTGATAATTCTAATGTTACGATTATTATTTGCTATGTGCAGCAAATCAAAGTACTAACTGTAGAAATCTGACACTAATTTTAATAATCATAAAATGTTCCCATAATAAAAACAATAGTTAATTGTTTCCTTTTTGGCATACAGTTTGCCAAATAGAACTGCTCGGGCTATAATTTGCTTAGAAAATGACATTTTCTTATTCCAATTAGTTACTTGTTAGCCAATAGTATCAAATATTATGAATGACTTAATGTCACAGATAGCCAGCCTTTTACTGAGTAATTTCTAGGCACTTTAATAGATAATTAATACTGCTAATAATCTTTAGAATAAGAAATATTATTTGTACTTTACAAATTGGAAACCAGAGGCCTTAAATGGTTAAATAAATGAATCATAATCATACAGCAGGTAAAAATAATGAGGCCTGAATTAGAGTAAGTTCTATACAAATTCAAATCTAAGTTCGGATAGGGTGTGGACATTAAAAGTCCAGGGAATCTTCCAGCAAGAATTGGTGGCAGAAAAAAACCAACCCAACTGAAACACAAATGTCTAGATACACACTTAATTTGAGAAATGTATTAGTCTGTTTTCCATTAACATAACAAAGTATGTGTGTGTCTGTGTGTGTGTGTGTGTGCGTATGTTTGAGACACGGTCTTACTATGCAGTGCAGGCTGGCATTGAGTGCACTTTGTAGCCCAGCCTGGTCTCCAATTCTCAATAGTCCCTCTACCTCAGCCTCCCAAGTGCTGGGATTACAGGCATGCTCTGTCATGGCTGGCTTTCCATGACTTTGAGAGCCCTCAAATGTGAAGGTCCCACAGGACCTATCTGTCCCACAGGACCTATTGATTACCTTTCTCTTGGCAAAGTCTTAGTGATGCAGGGATCATGTGTCTGCCCTTGTGGTTCCAATTGTGACAACAGTGACTTTTGTTTTTGGGGTTGCATAGGTGCATTTCTTCTCGTCCTTTTCCCTCTACGTCTTAACCCTTCAGTACTACGCCACTGTGGATCTGTTCTGATTACTTTAACCTTATTATCTTACAGCTGTCCCTCTTCTGAAGACTGCAATCAAGGTAAATCTCCCCCCTCTTACCCCTGGCAATAGGGATTAACTTTCAACACATGAACCCTTGTGGGACACACTCAAACCATATCCAAATCATAGCAAGCAATTAATTGTAAAAATCATTTTTGCATTACTAATGAACTATGAGTAGTGAAACAATAGTTCTTTTTCTACGTAGTTGTGATTGAAAAGCTTTTAGATCTACTCCCATAGCTTCTACCTAAGTATTAACAGAGAATGGGATGATCACAGTAATTCAGGATGGGTCAGGAATAAGGAGATCTGACTTTTAATAGTGTTTCAATTGATCATTACTTGTTCCTTAAAGAACAGTCATTTAAACCCCTCAAGCAAATTTGGCATCAATGTAACAAAAAACAAGAGAAAGAAATGGTCAAAAGACTCATCAGTTTTCCATAACTGTAAGATAACATAAGCCAATTTTGTGCTAATAATTAAATTCAAAAGGCAAAATATTGTCCAAGGGAAACTAAAAGTAGTGATACTGCAAGCTTTGTTAACTGCAAGTTAATTATATAATTTTCTGCTTTGGATGTTGAAGAGTCTATTTAGGACAGACTTTGTGTTCTGTGGCCTTAGGATATAAGCATATTGTGGTGCCTCAGAAGTCCTTGCTTTGGGCTCTGATAGTGCCTTGTTATGTTCTGGTATCATCATCAACCTAGTTTGTCCATCCTCTCCTTAGGCCTGCCAATTTTCATCTGTGTATAGCTCAGAATCTGACATCTGCTGGGTTCTCAGTAAGCGATGGATGAAAGAAACTGATAGGTTTAGTGGAAGAAAGAGACTGGAGACATGGGGCAAAATGGTGATTTTTTTCTTTAGTGAAATCATTTATGCATGTGAAGGGAATTGTTGAAGCCTTACTACTAATTGTTGAGCAGCTCACAGAATTACTGCATTACCTGAAAACACTGTCAGTGAAAATAAGAAAATATATTCCTTGTTCTGATTTTGACCAGAGGTTAAAAACACACTAAAGGGAACACTACTGCCAAAGTCACTATAAACAGTTTAAGAGGAGAAATGTGTGGCTTTGCATTAAAGTGTAGCATTTCTGTTTAACAGACTAAGAAATGAAGAACGACTATCAACAGTGGCATATGATATATTAAAAAAGATTTAAAATGTATTCTTCCACCAAATGGTGTAGATTAAAGTAAGCTGTCACGTTGACAGCACAATAATGCCATCTTCACAATGGCACATACTGTACCATAGTGGAAACTGCACCAAATTTATAAAGAAATTAAAGAAGAAATCTGAGAGAAAATAGATTGAAATGGTATTTTTTGAAATTTTAGAATCACCATTACTTGTTAGAATCCACTCCAAACATAACCACAAGAATAACTATAATAAATCATGATAATTTATATCACAGCTTATTTTGGGGAAGTAAAATCAGATACACTTCATACTACTCAAACTATAATTATTTTCATTAAACTATAAAATTGCTTACAGCAGATTTACTCTAAACACATAAAATCATATTCTTAACAATGAGCACAACTAGACCATAAGTGTTCAAAATAACTGAAGTCAAGTGTAAAATAGCAGTCCTTGATTTATACTTTTTAATTATATATCTTTGTAGACACAATCAATGTACTTTTGTGGGTTTATAATATATTCCTTTTTATTTTGTTGAAACATCCGACAGGCCTATTCAATCTTTATCCTGTTGATTAAAAGGTAGTGTCAAAAGAAATTTATGAAAATGATGTCAGGTGCCTATTAACACACACTCCCTAGTTGCTGGTATCTGTCAAGAGTACAGATCACTCTAGAAATGAGGGATCTGGGTATGGAGATCTAATAGGTTTTGTGCTGTATAAAATGGGAGGTGATAAGAAAGGGGGTTGAATAATATCACAGGATTGAGAAGACCAGAATGTTATTCTGTTAGTGATATATTTCATGCTAAATTATAGAAAAATAGAATATTGTCAGTGTACAGTGAAATTATATACTTTCTAATGTTCTTATATTTTCAAGTAAATATTTAAGATAGCTCAATGGCTTTATATTTTCATTGCTATCTTTCCAATCGAAGGATTATTTATTTTTGAATACTTTAGAGTGTTTGACATCCAAGAATTTTAACACATACAGAAGCGAAATGCACGTGTTATTTCAAAACTTGTCAGGGATCTTCAGAGAGCTCGTAAATATTCACATTGCCAATGTATACCTATTGTTATTCTAGTGTGTTTTTCTGTCTGAAAGTATAAATCCAAGATTATAAATATAAATATTTTATAATTTGAATAAATTTTAAAGAAAAATTAGATATTATTATTATAAATAATAAGGATGTTTTCAACAATCTTTTCATTGTATCTCTATGAATACATTCCCACATTCCCAAGAAATATGCAGAACATACTCATTTCTTTTCAGTAGCATTTCTTTGGCTTGCTTCTCTTATGTTTTAAGATTCATCTTAAAATTGCAAATTCCCAGTGGCCTGGTTTCTTCATAGCTATTACCCAAACCTTAGTCAATGTAGATTTAGGTCAACTTTTGAGGATATTGTAATTTGGGAAAAACAAGTCCAGTTTTCTTGTTCACATCCAGTAAGAGAAGTGTGTCTTATTCTCAAGCACCATAAAAACATTTTGAGTTTACTTTGATTGGACCATCCTTAACCTCCTGGCCCGATGAAGGATCAGTGCTGCCGGGCTTAGTCTGGGTTCTATGAAATCCTTTGAGCTCAGCCTGTGCCAGATGAAGGTAGTTCAGTTAAACTACTTGGTTCAGGCCAAACCTGGACTCATCACCAAAAATGAGCTCTGGGGTGCTGTCTCCCACGGTGCACACTGGAAGCTTCTGAGCCATAGGAGAGAGGATGGGAGAAATTATTATTTGAACATTTTACTTCAGAGGCTAAAACAAATGTCTCAGATTAAAAATGGAGACTTATTTACTCATTGAAAACATTTAGCGCTACATTGACTTTGAAATAATGGAACAGTTAGTGGCAAATAAAATATTTTCTAGAGAAATTCTTCCCCTTGTAGTAAGCATTGAACTTTGACTCTTTTTCTAAGAATCCTACTTGATGGTCTATACTTTGATACATGCAGTGATTCTTGAGCTAATGAATCAGGATTTATTAAAATTGTTTTATATCATTAATAATGAATCTGTTTTCACTTAAGTTATGTTTCTTGTTGTAAAGCTATTACTGACAAAGAAATTTTATAAATGAATGAAAACTGTATATTTATATGTCATATATGCATTTTACATAAACATGTGTGAAACTATAATGATATGTAAATTAAGTTTAATATACCTTAATAATATAGTGCAGAGAAATTTTAATCACTAGAGTAATAATGAAGAAATGTACAAAAGATGAATATATATAGTTTAATAATTTTTTTAGCTTATCACACATTATTTTTCTTCATTTGGATTCATCTGACTTTAAGATGAATGATTGTAGGTAATTTTGTCTTGTAAGATACAAAGCATCAATCTTAATCATGAGTAACGTTTAAGTCATGTACTTAAAATGAATATCAGATCATAACTCTTGCCATGTCTCAAGTAATACAGATGTATAGATCCTAAAATAATGTTGATATTTGAATATTTTAGTTATAGGTCTTACAATTTCAAATAATTTTTTGAAAGTGCTACTATTGCAGTCTAGTATGTAAGCTTGGTATAGTAGTTAGCAAAATGACCACATTAATAAAATTTTGTTTTCTGCTCCTTCTCTATCCCTAATCTTAACCCTTCATGAAACAAAGACAGTAGTCCTACATGGACACTTAAATGCATGAAAACCCAATATTTTCTGGTGTTTGAGAGAAAATGGAATGCCCAATCTAAACTTTTCAAACATACATTTTCAGAAGCATGCGTTACATGCTTACCTTACACAGAAGTGAAATATAGTTGTTAGGAGGCACTATAGAATGATGAGGTAGACATAGGTTGAATGGAATAGCATACGTTACCTTATTGATGTAAGATATCATACAGTTTATGATATCAGATGGTCCCCTGATATTAAACTTTATTAAATATGTATTACACTTTTTATGCAAGTAAAGATAATATAATCCATTTACTTTCATAATCAAGAAGTGCAGAAATAGAGTTGGCTTTAAGCTTAGTTTGAATTATAGGTTTGAACCAAGTTCTAAGAACCTAGTAGTCTTTAATACTTTAGTTGGATCCCTCCTGTCTCTTTGATGTCATGCTTAGGTTTCATTGTACAGAAAATTAACTGCCCCACCCCAGCCATGATCTCATTGCCACCCAACTCCATGTTTAGTGAAAATAGGATATCACATATCTGGATGTGCTTATGAGAATGTTTTTCAGCTGAAATCCACTCTGATTGGATCAGCCCCAGTCCTGAGTCTACCTCCGAAACAGCAGCTGTGAATATCAGAGTTCATATTCATTTAAATCTGAGCTGCACCATTACTGGATCTAGCAAAGACCATTATTCAGAGTACTTGAAATGCAAAGCTCCTAAAGAGAAAAAAGGACATGTTGGTGAAAGGAGAGGAAGCACATGACAAGGAATAAAGTATTTGCTATTAAAACTTGTTCAGGAATTCTGGGATGCTAACTCAATGTATTTTGGGAACTCTTAGTAGGAACAGATTATGAAGTATCCCCTACAAAATAATCCCATTATTTCAGATCCTTAGTATTTTTTAATGGATGTAGTTTTACAAAATTTACTTAGTTATAACACTTATAAGCTCAGCAATGACCAATATCTGAGTAGCTCCAAAATGAAACTTGTCCTCATAGTTAAATAATTTATTTATGTTACAAGTACTTAAGTAAGTGTACTAGATATTTTTCATGTAAATTTTAGAACTTAAGGTCTAAAAGTATTTTGCAAGTCAATATCATTGGCATTAATATTTGATATTCTGAGTTGAATGACTTTTAAAGAGCACAAACTCATTTGGAGATGTAAATTCTGGTGTATAGGAGTACTAAATAACCTTGTATGGCAAAGTAGTTGAAGGTATAAACTTTAGAGCTTGACTACCTGTTTATAAATCTCAAATTAGTCACTTTGTGATGCCAAAAAAGTTGCTTAAGCTCTTTTGTGTCAACAATTTCATTTATAAAATAATAATAATAATAATAATAACCTATTTCATGACTGTAAGACAATATTGTTATATTATTAATTTAAAATATTAAAACTGCTATGTCGTTTGAGAAGAGAAAATGCATCTTTATATCAAATGAAGAGTAATATCAAGTCTATAGTCTACCAAGAGTACAAAATATGGTATCTGTAGAATGGAAACAAATAAGATAATTAGCAACATAATCTTGAACTGATATGTCATCAGATAACTATGATCTTGTGCAAATCTGTATAACCTTAGGCATCAGATTTTTCACTATAGAAAATGAAAAAATTTCATTGTATGTTAATTCTTTTTGTTGTATTCTTTCACAGAAAAAAATTCCTCATTATTTAACTAGCTTTTCATTTTTCTTTCCTTCTATTCCTTCTCCTTTTCCTTCCTTCATTTTTCCCTTCCTCCCTCCCTCTTCTCTCTCTCCCTACATCTCATCCTTATTTCCTTTCTTCCCTTCCTTTCTTCCTTTTTCCCTCTCTCCCTCCCTTTGTCTCTCTCTCTTTCTATCTGTCTCTCTTTCTTTCATTCTTCTTTTCATCCTTCCTTTCTTCCTTACCAGAAGTACAAGTTTAGAAGCAGTATAATGCTTACACGATGTGGAGAAGAAAGTGTATATATTTATATACTCATCCAAGTAAGGAGAACCAGGTGATACTATACTAACAACCCACAATTTTCAGTGGCTTCAAATAACGAGATTTTTCTTTACGAATTACAAAATGAATAGAGTTCTGTTCTTTGTTATCTTCATTCTGGTATCCAGAAGAAGAGAACAGCATTCTCCAGAAAACTCTGCTATTGTGACAGAAAGAGGACACATTACAAGGCATGTAAAGACTCTTAACACTTCCATGAGCATCTTCTTTTCAATGTATAGATCAAGGTGAGGCCCATGGCCATGTCAGTTCCAAGGTGACAGAGAATCTTACCTTATCCCTAGAAAGAGACTTGAAATACTTGCTCAACCCCCGAAGACAATGGCTGTCTTCCTAAGAGAGCAAAACATGTATCAAACATCTCACAAAATAGTGGTTCTTTAAAGTTGCGATTTGACATAGAATTAAAGGATAGGAGACAATTTGGTAAAGTGCTAGCATTGCTTAGATTAGAAACACTCTTTCTATTCCACAGATTCTTGAATAAAATTCCATCTCCATAGAGACTAATACCACCTTGTAGCTTTTTGTCAATGTCTTCCTACACAAATACTATTGTAAAACAGTGCTGGATGGATCTTCTCCTGCTTTGGAATATTGTCTGGAGAGCTAAAACTGAAGGGAATATACAAGCAGCTCCATATTCCAGAGAACAATAAAAACTCTATGATCTTTCCCCTTTTCTTCCCATTACTGATAATAGATATATTTGAATGCAATACAAGTAGTGAGCTATGAGTGCAGATGGAGGATTTTGACTTATTTAATCCCTCTTCTTCCAAGCTTATTGAGAAGGCCAGGAAAATTACTCATAGAAGTTGTCAGAAAGGAAACCTGACATCTTCTTCGAATGATAAAAGCTTTCTGAGCCAGTGGTGTTCATTGACTCCACACTGGCACAAATGCAGAGGAGACAGAACTTCGTATGCATCTCATGCACCTTCTTCGAGTTGTGCAAACATATGAGCCACTTCTTCCACTCTCTGATTAGAAAATAACTGGAACATCTGGACTATTGGTTGAGGGACCCTAGAAGCAATAAGGCCTGTACCAGGGGTGTTTTTCATGACAAGGATGTGTAGATATTCTTCGGTTCAAGTGGTGGCCTCATGGGTCTCCTATGTTATGGGAACTGAACCCTTAAGAAACTGTTAGGCTGATAGCCAGTGATAGAATATGAGAGGGAGAGAGAGAGGAAAGGTCAGCTACAGAGTGGATTGTCCATTGCTAGATACTTCTGGGATTTGGGGGCTCTAAGAAGCCTATAAAAAGGAGCAGATTTGGATGATTTCCATTCAGACTGTCACTTAACCTTCCCTTATCGCTGAGAGCCCACCAACGTTGATACTCAAGAGAAATCTGTAAATAGCAAAAGAATGAGAAAGAGACAGTAAAAGAGAAAAGAAGGAGTGAATAAAGCAAGCCATGATACTCTTTGTAGGAACCAAGGCATGAGCCAAATAGAAGGCAGAGAGGTACTTTACTTTGGAGATGAAATCAATATTTAGAACTAGACTTAGGTTTTAAATACTGAAAGAATCAGATGCCTGCAGTATTTGTCTTAAAATGACAAAGGAAGCAAGGTTTGAAAGTATGGTCAAATGAAGTAATTAATGGAAAAAGTAAAGATTTTTTTTTTCTATTCAAGCCAAATGAATAGATGGTCTATTTCTTAGGTCATTAATTCTCCCACAATATTTGAAAAAATATGGTACCAAGTTGAGTGGCAGGGTAGATGCATGATTACTAGGAATGACTTTATCCTAGCCTACAGAAGAGAAGCCCAATCGCAAAGTGACCTTTCATACCACATCCAGGCACAGGCCTAGAGTTGAAAGTCTTATAGACAGTCCAACTTAGGCTTCAGTTTAAAGGGGAGAGAGACACAGTCAAGCAGATGACAATAAGATGAGACATAGCCATGCTAGCTGTGGTAGAGGATTCAAAGATAAGAGGGAGATAGGTCATAGAGTTTTGTGGATATTGGAGTTCTGTTGAAGAATTTTTTTTTTTTTTTTTTTTTT
>NDGN011545074.1:0-21069 GCA_002564285.1 Tympanoctomys barrerae
TCCTCTGTCTCGGTTGTCAGGTATTTTGGCCCAGCAATGAAAAAGTAACTAAGACAGTATATTACGTTTCCTCTTCTGCAAAGGCCTAGAGACAATTATAGCTGAGTGGTAGCAAGCTCGCTCAGCACCTGGATCTTGTTTCTGGACTCTGCTCTCCACTAAAAGGCACCAAACCACTTTATATGTAGGCAGCTGATTTGAAGGCCCAGGCTGATAAGCCACAAAATGACCCCGGAGCACTCTATAGTGTCAGTAAGTAGGGAAGTCCCCACCCACCCCCAAAATGAGACAATTGCCAGAAGAACACAAGCATCAACATAAATGTATTCCGGGTGCCCAAAGCCAGAACAATTTGAGCAGCAAAATTAAGAATGATAGCCATGGATGGTAACCCACAGGATACACATATGTACCCAGAATTCTGTACTTCTGTAAACAGCTCTTTCTGTGGAACCCCAGATGGTGAATACTGAAGGCAAGCAGGAGACTGGCATGGTGATAACTGTTATAGACAAGAGCCATGGCTGAATGCGCTCCGTGCCTTCTCCTGCACATGATGAGGATGTTTACAAACTAAGAATCCCGGCTCCCTGCTGAGTCACTTAATTAAACTCCTAAACTTCTCAAGTTGACACAATGTATGAACCAGTACAGAGGGGAAACCAGATTGGCCTAGTCTGGTTTGCCCAGACTTGCCCAGTCACAGATGACCAGGCCGTGGCTACCCAAAGATATCTTATCTGCTATAAAGAGAAATAGACTAACTTTACAGTGGAGCAGCCAGCATCTGTCCACCTAACTGAATAATGAAGAGAAAGATGACTAATAAAAACACATAGTGACATCACGACACCCTGATACGCTGCAGAGAGAAAGACACAGTGTCATCGTATTCCTACTAAAAATGCGTATCTTTATTCCAGCGTCCTGAAAGGACACAAGACAAGTCCAAGCTGAAGGACAACTATGAAACCGTTATGATCCATTTCTCTTTTAAAGCGTTCAAGCCAAGGAAGGCAAGGAAGGGCTGAGGAATCGTTACAGACAAGAAAGTGAATAATAACCAAATACAGTAGGGGATCATCCTGAATAGGATGATGATGGGGGAAAGGGGGGAAATTCTAATAAGGTCTGTGGTTTAATTAATAATTTTGTACAAATGTTAATCTCCTGTTCTTGATAATTATACCATAGTTATGTAAGACATCAGTGTTAAAGGAAGTGCCATGCAGCATAAGAAGAGCTTTGTACTATTTTTGCAGCTTCTCTCTATGTGAAAAAAAAAAAAAAGTTCAAATTTAAAAAGAAAAATTAAGGGAGGCTGTTAGTCATTAATATCGGAAGCACATTTTTAACCAGAGAGGTTCCAAACTACCTTTACAGGAGGCCAGGCAGTCAAACATCATTTTTATTCTTTCTTCTCGGGCTCCTTTCCACGTGCTCCTTCTCACAGCTCTGCTGGTTCCCAGAGACGTGGCTCTGGTGGCAAAAGCCCAAAGCCTTTTTCTTTGGGGTTCAGAAAAACAGCATGCGCCTATCGCTGTTGCTGGCCCTGGGGGTTGCTGTGTCTGGTGGCTCTCCTAAGCACATCCCTCAACCGGCAGGGCACGCTCCTCGCCCGGGAGCTTCGCAGCTCCTCAGAAGTGCTGTGTGCAGAACCAAGGCCGCCATCCCTGGCACCTGTGCTCGTGTGCCCCCGCCTTCACCAGGGGGTCAGGATTCCCAGTCGCAGATGACCAGGAATCCTACATCTTGCTTCCCTTATCCTCCATGCATTCGCCTTTCCAGTAAACCAGTCGATACACAGAAAAATCGAATTTAATAAGGCCTCTGTCACCTTGATCTTAACCAGACAGCTATGTAAAATTAGACACTCATCTGTGGTGGGCTTGAAGGTAACAGTACCGACCCCAGCACTTGCTCTTGACTGCCGGAGCAACACTTTGCTCTCAGCACCTTGTCCCATTCAGATTGCAGAGTCCCACCCAAGATCCTCTCTCTGATGCCTTTGCGCGAGTTTGAGGCCCTCTGGCTGGGGCTGGAAAGGGGGGCTCTTGAAATGTTTCGCCAGAGGCCCAAAACTTGATGCATGCTTTTGCTTCGGTGTCCAAAATCAGTTTTTGCTGTACAGTTCTAGTTCTTCTCAAGGACACTGAAATGATGTTTTACTGATTTACAAGGTTTTCTTTCTTACTAAACACTGTAGAAAAGGTTAATGAAAGATCGCCAGAGTTCTTGGAGGTGTTGACCTGAGGTTTTTTCGTCATCAGGGATCTCGAATTTTATTCTTAAGAAAGCATTGCAGCGATTTTTTTTTCTTTTTTTTGGTCTCAGGAAGCAGTGATTGGAGTGGATACCAAACTGAGGCCATAGCACTTCTTCCCAGAGGCGGTAGTAAATAAATAAGCAAACCCGTTACTAAGTTCTGGGAAGTAAGAGATTTCCCTGTCCTTGTCCAGGTGAGGCCTCCAAGTGTGACCCCTTAGAAGGAGCTGCTGGGAGTAACACGGTGAACACTGGGCTTCTGCCCTGCCCTGCCTCCTGCCCGAGGAGGAAAAGCCTCTCAGCAAGCCTGACTTGAGTGCTTTTTAGTTCTCGCTGGTGAGAGCTGCAGAAAACTCTTTGTCAATTCAGGGTAAGAAATTTCAAGATGTTCACATGGAGAGAGGAACTTCATGTGTTATAAATGAGAAAAGAGAGAAGAAAATTTTATGTAAATATTATGAAAGGTAATTTTTTTCAAAGATAGTTCTGGGTGTATTTTAAGATTGCTGTTAATGCACACACAAATGCACAATTAAAAGAAGAGGAGGCCCCGGCGCCCAGTAACGAAACAGTTTCGCCTGCCACCCTTTTCCATCTCCGGAGTCGAACCACTTCCTGTGATTTGATTACGATTCACCCGCTGTACCTGCCTTAGAATGGTGTTCTAGGAGCAAAGAGATGCTGTGAGTTTCTACTGCTGGGTTGGGAAGAAAATAGGCTAAAGTCGCTTGGGGTCAGTACTACATTTTTTTTTGTTTTGTTTTATGTCAAATATTGAGAAGAAAACGACATGCCATTTCCATGGAGATGCGAGCGTTCATACGTTATTGAGAAGCAGAGCTAGCCTGCAGACTTCAGACTCGGGTGACACAGGCAGGTAGCAACTCAGAACAGGCTCGTAAGAACCTCACCAACGTATTGCTCTGTCATCCTTTGCAGGGTTTCCTTTCTTCTTAGTAAAGGTCCCTGATAATCAGATAACTAGTCTTTTATTTAGTCCAGGGAACTAACAGCAGACATAACCAATAACAGGTCACTAACTGATAACTCCATGAGTTGTCAAAGTGTTAATTATCTACTTTTTAGTAAGCCAAAGAAGCATCCAGATATTTTTAGAAGGCTTTTATCACATGGATTTAAAATCTTTATGACGGTTTCCATGTTTTATTTGTACCTTTTTTTTTTTTTTTTTTTGGAACTGGGCATTGAACTCAGGCCCTTGTGCTTGCCAGAGAAGCGCTTATTCTACTGAGCCACCTCCCCTGCCCCTCCATGTTTTATTAAGTGGAGTAATTATATATATATATATATATATATATATATATGCCCATATGTCTGAGTGCGTGTATATGCTAATAGTTTAAAGTAGCCTGTGGACAATGGTGCGTCTGTTCATAAACTTAATTCACTCCATAATTCTGGAAAAGTTGGGCCACATTTGTGTTCATACCAGAAAGATGGTTTTGTCATTGGAATAAAAACAAGGGTCAATGAGACAGCTCAGTGGACTAAGCACCTGCTTAGGCAAGTGCAGGGACTGGGGTTTGATCACTGGCACCACATGCTGTGCCAGCCCTGCCACCCAAGCATACTGAGCTGGCCACTGAGACCAGGCATGGTGGTGCCCGCCTATAATCCCAGCATGCCTTAATCCTCTGGGATTATAGGGTGGCTGAAAACAGGAAGATCATTACGAGTCCGAGCTGTGTAGCAAGACCCTATACCAAAAACATAAATTAATTAATTAACTTCCCGAATCTTTCTGTTTCCAAACCAAATTGCTCACTAACAAAAGGATTCATTACCTGAGGTACCACTGCACACATGTAAGTACATGCATGCATACACATTAAGGCTACCCTTTAAGATGTTAAGGGGTATGTGTGTGTGCACACTCCTCCATAAATAGTAGAACACTCCTCAATAAATAGGGCGAGCGGGGGGTAGATTAAATTTCCTGGAGGGGTTTTCTAGCATACACACCCCTACTTCTAGCCCTAAGATAATGAGGCTGTTCTGTGAACGTTGTCAGGAAATCATACCCAAATGTGCCCTTTGTGGTTTATGTAGAATTGACCATCCTTTACCTGGTGCCCACAGTTATGGTGCAGAAGATGAAGGGCCATAATCCACTGTCATGGTGGTCCGCAGGTAGTGACAAAGTGAGGTAGCAGAGCGCAGTGTGAGGTACAAGGGTGGATGTGTCCCCCTGCCAGGGACGCCAGGAGAGCTGGGCTGCTGCCCAGTGGCCCATCCGCAGCAGGAGCATGGGCCACGAGAGCAGGCGTTTTGCAAAGGCAGGTGCAGAGTGAGTAACAAAAAGGCCGGTGCAAGACCAGGCTCCACAGACCTGCTGGGAGGAGGCATGCCTTCCCGTGCGAGCCTGGCAGACCTGCTGGGTGGAGGCATGCCTTCCCGTGCGAGCCTGCCGTGGCAGAGTTCCTGCCGCCTCTTAGCAGCAGGTGTGGTGGAGCACAGGAGACTGCAGACCCCTGGCACTCTGGCCCCAAACTCTTTGACGCTGCAGCTTTATCTTCGCACCCACTCGATGGGAGCTGCTGACGCTGCTGCTTGCAAATGCAGACCACAGCCCTCCAGCTCCGCCTTGGCAGCAGCCTTGGTGCCAGGAACCTCGGGAAAAGACAGCTCTGGCAGCCTTCCTGGCGAATGTGTGGCACCCCAGTGAGCATTGTGAACAGCGTTTGTCCGTGTTGCCAAGACACATCCTTTGCTATCTCACTTTTTCTTGCAAACGAGGGCCATTTCGGAGCAGTTTCTTAAATGATAAAGAAGTAAGAAAAGCCTAAGCCCTGTAGCTCTGCGTGGCCAGAAACTGAAACAGAGCAAAGGAATCTCTTTTCCAAAACTTTCGTTTCTTGGTTGAGAAATAAATGTAAATCTTGTGTCTAATTCCCCTGATTTTTCAGACTTAGCCAAGGCAGGAAACCAATCCATTGTGCTATCGACTGTATCATTAGCTTGAGGTTAGGGACCCACCGATCTCTGTGAAGCAGACCTGGCGCCTTCCACCTGCCTGCATGTTATCCCTCTATCATTTTTGCTCTCTGTCTATTGCCTTTGATATGGTAATGATCTTGCACAAGAAAAGCCATTTTTAAAAATCAGAGTAGTTAAGGAATTAAAGGCAAGAGAGAAGGTGGGGTGTTCATAAGGATAGCAGTGTGTCATTAAAGAATAAATAAGTAGACCCCTTGGAATTACAAAGCAAGCGAGCAGCAAAAGGGAGCAGAAGGCGAAGGATAGGCGGGTGTCTCTCAAAGGCAGGCGCAGGAGACAGTGTTTCTAACAGGCTGGCTTAAAGCCCTCTTAACAATGTGTGCTTGCTCTCCCTGGCTCAAGGATTGATTTCTCTCTGCCCTCCACAGATCCGGCTGCAGTTAAGCCTTGTGTCCTCCACGTGATGCTGAGCCGAATCAGATTTTCCTTTTAGTTGTTCGATCAAATTTTCCTTCCTAGAGCTTAGAAGGCACACTTGGGACCCTGTAGTAATTGCCTCCCCACACTCAACTGCTGATACCTTTATTGGATTGGCATAGGGTTTCAGAGGACTGTGTTTAACATGCAGTGAGCCGCAGCAATGCAAACAGCTCCAGTGTTTAAACAAGCATCCATTAGGCCAGGAAACAAGGCAGTGCCGGCCCATTTGGTGCCCGCAGTGGTGGCAGCTTGAGGTGAGCAGGGCAGCCGGGTGCTGGGGTGATAGCTGGCGGCTCCAGGGGAAGAGAGGGCTCAGTCTCAGGAAAGACGGAGCCGTCTCTCTGGGTTTGCAGAAGAGGCAGTGGATGTGGAGGGGAGGGGAGTGTTGTGGCTAGGAACATGTGCAAAGCTCATTAATATCTCATTATGTTAGAATTGCAATCTCCCCGCAGATCGGCGCGAACATCAGCGGTGCCAGAGGATGGCTTTGGGAGAGCAGCCCCCTCCTTTTCTCTGCAAGCCCCGACAAGCTCCCCAGCTTGTTTTGCAGGAGAGAAAGGTGGTGTTGAATTTGTGAGGGAAGGCTGTGAGAAAACCCCGCAGGAGCGACAGTGAGCCGCCCATCCGGGAGAGGGGGTAGACTGGAAACTGTGGCTGGTAAATAGGAAGTGACCACTGTCCAAGAGGATGGCTGGAGAGGAGGAGAGTGGGGCAGCCTGGGGAGTTGAGCAGGAGGCTCGGGTGAGCAGCAGGGGCAGAGAGCTTGGGATTGAGACCCAGATTTCTCAACATGTGTCACTGCTGGGCTGGGTTTGTTGGGGCTCCTGGGGGCTCTTTGGGATTAAACACAGCAGTGTAAGATGGAGAGGAGAGGAGAGTAAAGGAAATGGGGATCTGGAAAGGCTGAGGCAGAAGGATCACAAGTGCGAGTCCAGCCTGGGGAACTGAATGAGACCCTAAATCAAAATTTTAAAAATAGTCAAATAAAAAGAGCTGTATAGCTCAAGGAGAGCCCCTCCATTACATCCTTATTACCCCTCAAAGGGGCTGAGGCATCAGGCAGTGCTATTGGAAGGACCATGTCCCCAGCCCTTCCTACCAGATTGAGGTGACTGCATGGAGGGAGAGAAGGTTCTAGAGCAGATGGGCGCATCCGCTGTCATCAGGCCTGACCTCACTGGGCCCCAGCCACAGCTCTATGTCACCAGCCCAAGCTCAACTGCACTTCACGCGCCCACCCTGGGACCACAGCACTGGGACAGGGGCCTTGTGGGACAAAAGTTAGAGACGTCTATAAAAATGCCAGTGTCCCTGAAGGCAACTGTACCCACAGAATGAGATAGTTCTTTTGTCCCTGGACAAATATGTATATTCCTCCCATAAACAAGGGGCAGGTAGTGGCAAATAGGAAATGGGAGGGACCAAAGCACAACCGTGGGCAGACCTTGTATTAGGAAGACTTGTTAAAGTAATCTGTATTAAAGTTCATTGAGAATATACCATTTCTGCCTTTTTGTTTTTAGGTGTCCTTCTTTCTATCCTAGAATTTTCTTTCTGTGACCCTCTGGCATTAGGTTCTAATTCTAACACAAATGTGTACACACACACACACACACACACACACACACACACACTATCCCCAGAGAGGCTGCGGGACCAGTGAGTACATGCCGAAGAAGCACAAGCACTAGACTAATAGCATACAAAGTGACCCAGCCAGTTCGCAGGTGTGGTGTGTGAAGACCTTTATGGTCCCACTTTCGTTCTGGCATAATGCAGGATTGCACTAAAATATGGGTTATTCGTTAACTTGCAGAAAGGCCGAAAAAAGTGAATGTCATTGAAAGCTACTTGTGTTCCTTTTAGAAAACAAAAAACAAAAACTTTGAGTCACTGGTCATTATTATATAATATATGGCAACATTTATAATGAACACTTGAAGATAAACATATTTGATAATCATAGCCAGGGTTATTTAAGTTAGAAAAATAGTCATGGCATACAAGTGCTGTGAGAAACAAATTTATTACAGCTCTTTTATCATGTGCCCTCTATACTAAAAATAGTAAGATCTGCCTTCTGTGTATCAAGATCGGTTGTTCGTTAGACTGTGCAGCTTTGACACACCGAGTAAGAGTCCTAAGAGCAGGACTGGGATGGCGCTCAGTGGTAGAGCACTTCCCTGGCATGTTCAAGGCTACACACACACACACACACACACACACACACACACTCTGAGTCCTACGACCCAAGCTAAGCTCAGCTGCTATAATTTCCTTGCTACATATGAGAAAAGTAGATTTTGTGTTGTTTGTATGTTGACTCTACCAAGCTCAAGCCCATAGAGAAAACACCAAAATAACTAAGCACCAGTAGTAACAGGCAGTAAATTAGACTCACAGGGCTTAATTTCTGTGTCAACTGCGACAGGCCCCCACGGTGGGTGACACCACAGCCTACGGGGTCCTGGCCAGGTGTGCAGGTGTTGCTTCCACTGCTCCATCCTTTTTAGGGCCTTGGGCAAGATTTGAGCTTTCTGGGGCTGTCACGTCCCAGTGTCTAAATTCTCCCATCTTCAGTCCCAGTCCCTTTGCCTTCTTTTCTGGGAAAGAGAGGATGAAAGTTAAGTGTAATCCAGACTTTCTACATCACCAAAATAGAATGACATCTAAATTGCCCACTTGAAGAGAGAAGGCTGGGACGACAGCAGAATTACAGCTCGAAGTAAAATAGGACTTAACTTGCGGCTAAAAGGAAAAAGTGAATTTCTAGCCTTTCTCAGCCTTTTGTCCTGAAGAAGACTCTAACATGAAATATCGGAAAGTCGAGGCTGAGACGGGACTTAGAGAGCCTTCACCCTTCCCATCCCGTGCTGCAGTGAGTGAGACCGTATCTAAATCATCCCAGATGGCTGCTCTATTTTTAAAGATCTCCAAAGAAGGAGTTTCTCTCACTTCCTCGGTAACCCATCCAGCACCTCTTTTTCCTCCTTGCCAGCTTTTTTTTTTTTTCCTGAGATCCCTCAGAGAAGAAAAAGACACTGTCGTGCATGTGACGATAGTCCCAGGGTACGCTCTGGGGGGGCTTCCCTCACCCGACTGTGTATAGGAGCAGCCTCCGTCTTTCTCCGTGGGGAGCAGCTGCTTTCTCTAAGCTTTGGCTTAAGTCGTGCTGGGGAGTTTCCTGAAGTGGATCCCAGATCCTTTTGAGGGCTTGGGATCCACAAGGGGAAGAGGCACAGTCACTGCGGGGTCACGCTGGGCCCCTGAGCGCGTCTCTATATGGACGGACTCTTCTCTTGCCATCACTCTTTCACTCACTCACTCATTCCAAAAACACGTACAGTTACACACTCGCCCCTCTGCTAGACCCTGGAATGGCCATTGTGAACAGTACAGCCAAGGCCCTCGTCCCCACGGAGCTGCACCCATGCGGGAGAGAGGAGCATCCGATGGCAGGAGATGAAGCCTGGTGCTGGCAGAGTGGCCCAGGAGGGACACTGGAGGCCCTGGAGGGACAGGCGGTGTCTGTCTGAGATCAAGGCAGGCTACGTAGGGAGGGACATGAACTCAACTCTCAAGAGGGCCACAGAACCTGGGCCAGGAGCTGGGAGAAGCATGGCCACCTGAGGAGAGCTAGGGGTGCAGGTGGAGAGCAGGAAAACAGCCAAGGGGAGGACAGCAGTCAGGGAGAAAGAGCACAGAGGAGGACGGCGTGAGATCGGCTGGGGTGCTGGGTGCCCGGCCCCTTCTAGGCCACAGTGACAATCTGACTTCAAGATCTAAAGTGTGGTTTTCCCTGATTACTTTGGATATCGGAGAAAATAATTGATGCAGGGAGGAGGGCAGTGCAGGTGGACATCGAAAGAGTCCAGGGCACAGAGGAGGCCAGGGTAAACTCTGATGGAAACAGCAGGGGCTCAGAGGGGCAGGTGGGAGGTGTGACAGGTGGGTGGTGTGGTCCCTGGCTGTGAAGATGCAACATGTGCAAACTCTGTAAAAGATCAAATTTTAGAAAGAGCAGTTGTTCCCTTTGTAAAGTGAGTTGCTTCTGGTACCTACCTGCAAAGTAAGGGAAGACACGTATTGATCTTTGACTATAAATTTTCTAAGAGATATAAACCTTAATAGATAGATTGTGGAATTAAAAGGAGTTGTGGACATCATTTTCTTCTACCTTTCACCCAATAGGGTCCCTTTTACAAATTCCTGACAGAAGCACACAGCCAAGGTAGGGGAACTTCAAGGGACAGGAAGCTCATTAGTCTCACAAGGAAGGGCCTTCCAGTTTGAATCTCTCTAATCGTTTTTTAAAACTTTCCTCCTGAAATTGAGGCTGAATTCTTTTTCCTGTTACTTGCAGCCATTGATCTTAGCCCTGTGTTCTGGGGCTATAAAGATTAAATCTAATTTTTTCCTATATAGCAGTAATCACTACTTAAAGAGGAGCACTGGTCCCCGCCTCCTCCCTTTCTCCAGCCCGATCTCCTCCGCTGGTGCGTTTGTCTCTTGTGTCACCTGTTTGCAGAGCCCTCTGCACCTCTTGGTGTGTCACTGTCTGGTGAAAATGAGACCAGCGGCAGTAGCCCAGCTCTCTGGCCACCAACCTCGTGCAGCAGGTGTATTCTCCCTGATATGTAGAGCATACCTTTGTTAACACAACCCACAACTGCAAAAGCACACTGCTTCAAATGAAGGCAACCAAAGCTGTTCATAAGACAGATTTTCTTGTCTAAAATGCAAAACTATGTAGGTACGCCACCAAAGGTTATCACTACTGCTCTCTAAATGGGAAGGTAGTCCTCAGAGTTAAGGAGAGTCATGGGCCACACCAGGACGCTGATAAAGCTTTCACTCTTCCTTCTGAAAAAGATACAAAGCCACACAACTCTGCATACAAGTTTTCAGGGTTCACAAAATACATTTTTATGTCAGCCTTTCCATTTAGAAAGTCAGCGGTATTAATACTGTAGGACTCGTGGTTGTATCATTGGAAACTGTCTGAATGGTCTATATATTTTATGATAGTATTTGTACAGGAGAAGGAGCACTCACTTGCCAATCTGTACAGGTTACTATAAAATCACTGATGGAAGAGGACAATTGTCAAAAGTCTTCAAACGCTGTTGGTGCTTACATTTGCTTCTGGGACCCGTTCTAGTCCTTAAAGTATCTTCTGAACAAGCCTAGATTTTCATGTGCCATTAGGAGACATTTTGTCAGCTTTCCACTGCTGTGACAAAATAATATGAGAAAGGAACTGAAAAGAAAAAATTATTTTGAGTCATAATTTGAGAAGCTCCAGCCCATGGCTGCCTGGCCCTGTCCTTCTGGGCCTCGGGCGGGGCAGGACACCAAGGCAG
This sequence comes from Tympanoctomys barrerae, assembly GCA_002564285.1. NCBI lineage: Eukaryota > Metazoa > Chordata > Mammalia > Rodentia > Octodontidae > Tympanoctomys > Tympanoctomys barrerae. The sequence continues at coordinate 11,067 of NDGN011545074.1, forward strand.
GGATGCACAGCAGTGCAAGCTGCTTGCCTTGTGGCAGCCAGGAAGCAAAAAGAGAAAGGGCCAGGAGTCCCCACATCCCCTTTAGGCGCGCCCTCCAGTGACCTAATTCCCTCCCTCTAGCCCTATCCCCAAAGGTCTCTCCTCCTCCCAGTAGCACCACAGGCTGCTGAGCAAGCCTTCAACACCTAGTCTTCGGGGGACATTTAAGATCTAAAGCATAATGGGAGGCAAATGAAGTTTATTAGTAAGAGACTTAGGAAGACCTTGGTAGAGACAGTGCTAGCATGGTGTGAGATTTTCAGCCCCAGCAATGAACTATGGTGGACAGCCTCCCACTCCAAGGGCTGAGACCAAGCTTAGCCAGAGCACAGCATTTCACAAGCTTGTGAGCAGACCTGGTTCCCAGTAGATGTGTGCTTGTGTGGCGTCCCTGTAAGGATGGCCCTGGAAAGTGAGCATCAACGTGCCGCGTCCTCACTGTGGCTCATGTGGCCAGCATACTATAACCAACATCATTCTCTTCAGAATCTTGCTGAGGTTAGGTTAGTGGCTAGTATGCAGTTAAACATCAGCAACACCAACAGCTGTAGCACTGTTTCTGAGAACATCTGAAAGAACTTCAGCCCTTAGAAGAAATCTGCTTTCAGACCATACTTGTTTCTGTGCCCCATGACCTGAGAGTGGGGAGAGCGGTTCTGAGGATGTCTTCCCTCATTTCCTCTCTCACTGAGGAGTCACGCGGCAGAATAGCTTGAGAATGAGAAATGCATGCCTCTCACAAGTGGGGAGGGATGCAACAGAAAGCACAGGCTTTGGAATCTAAAGCCCAACTCCCTTGCTATGGCTGGGTGACTTTGGGCGATTTAGTTAATCTCCCTGAGCCACGGTTTCCTCAGATGTATCGGTGGAGTCTGTTCCCCTACCTCACACGTTAGTGTGGGAATGATGAGGAAAGGTCTTGGATTTGTCTGTCATGAAATGGATGCAGAGTGGCTGCTGCCTGATGGTGACTTTGAGGGAAACCAGCATTGTTGGGTCAGTCTGAGGGATGTTACCCTGGGTCTTGCCCCACTATCAGGCCTATTCTAGAATTGAGCTGGATTCCAGTGATGCCAGAGGAATTCTTGTCCCCCTCCCCACCCCTTATCACTCCATTTGCTTAAGATAAGAAAGAGGTCAGGGACATCCAGGATGCTATCTGTGCCCCCCCACCCATGTGAGGTGTTTGTCCCTAGACTACTCAGAATACACACTAATGCAGCTCACTCCCCAGCCTCGCAAGGGACCCTAGATGTTCGGTACCTTGAGCTCGGGCACATGCACATTTCTGAAACAGAGCAGCGCAGGATTTTAGCAATTTCTTGATCTCGGTGGTACCTTACATGGGTGTTTCTGAGATAATCCTTGGTTAAACAATAGTAAAAGCAGAACTAAAGCCTGGGCAGGACATGTTCTGCCTACTCAAGTTCTAGCAGACGCTGAAAGTTAAGTTTAAAAATAGAGGTGGGCTTGCTAACCTCCTCATCCTGTGAGTCATTAGCTATAGACTAGACTTGGTCATCTCCCTGTGCTAATAAGGAAACTGGCTTAATTAACTGAAGGAAATTAACTTGGATGATTTTGCAGCATGAATCTGTTTCCAAAGAGGAGTTGATTTTTTTTCCCCCTTCCTGTGAGCTGACGTACGCCTCGCAGTTAATTCAGGAGGTTGTGCCAACGTGCCGCTGTTGCCCGCTGACAGATGTAGCATTTTCCTGATCAAGCTCCCCATCCTTTCCCAGGCCCCTCCAACATCTGAGAGCCCAGTCGTAAACCATCAAGAATGATTTTGCAACATGGGAGTCATTTGCATGCCTTTGTAATATGGGAGTCAAACGCCTACTTCAGTAAATACAAGCCTCCCAGTTGACTTAAGGTAATTGAATGGTTTTAGATTTACTGTATAAGTACTTTCTCCTCAGCCACTGGTTTTAAGCAAGCATAAAAAATCACATAAGAAAAGCTGCATTTTGATATTTGAGTTGGCTCCTCTGAATTAAAACCCAAATTTCTGGAAACTGGGTTATCAATGCCAGGCTAAGATCTCTTTGTTTATGAAATCTCAAATGTCTTTCTTCAGCCGATACTCTCTGGGGGCGATTCTGAGGGAGAAGCAGGGAGAGAGAGAGAGAGATGCTTTTGACTCTCTTCCAACTTGCTTCATTTTCCTTTTTAATTGATTTTCATCCTGTCTGTAATTTTCTCCCCCAATCAGTTTTGATTTCACTCATGGAGTTGCAGGCGCTTGCTGTGCTTCGGCTCAGGACCGTTCAGTTAAGCATCTTGCTGGGTGTGTTTTCCCTGCCCTTCGGTCGGAGGAGGTCTCAGCTCGGAGTGCAGCTCTATTTCTGGAGAGACCTGCCACCTTTACAGGATTTACTATGGTCATTTTCTCCCCACAATATGGTTCTTTGTGAATTAAAATCAAGGCTCCTGGAGGTAGGCATGGAATGGGAAGCCCAGCTGCATCATAATGAATAATAATAATACCTGTCTCCCTCTGTCACCAGCTCTGAGGCAGGCTCCCACTGTATTCATCTCTGCAGCCCCCACATCTCGCATAGGGCCCAGTGCAGACATGATGCTCCGTGAGTGTCTAGTGAATGAATGAACTAATTTTTGCAAAGTCTTTCATAATTTATAAAGATATTCCACACAACAACGTGGGGCAATTGTTTCTAAGACCTTAATGAAACCATTTCCTCCCTCGTTTTCATTATGATTGTGAAACTGCCCTGGAATTTTGAAACAGTGATACTTTACTATATGCCTTTCATGAAAAGTCAAAGTCTAAAAGCGTATTTTTTTTTTTCTTGATGTGAGGGGCTGTGGGAGAGAGGGTAGAGGGAAAGGATTTGTTACTGCGAAGAAATATAAAAATGTATATCAGGGTTTTTGGGGGGAGGGTTCTTTATAGCTGAAGTGCAGCTTTTTCCCTCACCTTTTGCTAGGATGTAGTTGAATTTTAACAAAAGCAAGAAGTGTGTTTGAAAGAGAGGAAGTTGGCAGCAAGGGGAAGGCTATTTGTGCTTGTTGTTGTGACTTGTGCCTTGACTTGGCAAGTGCTCAAGGTTATTCTGCTTAACCAAATAATCCACATTACCTCCGTATCAGTGGGAGCTGCACCGTCTCCCAGGTGTGGCCCCCGGGCTCCCCTGACCTGACCTTGGGCAGGGTCGCAGCCCTTATCTCATGCCCAGGTCAGTGTGGCGCTGAGCCCACACAGTCCTGGGGTGCTCTGGCTCTCTTATCCACGTCTGCCCATCTCCTAGGAGTCCAGAACCTTCTACATGGCTCTCCATTTGCACTCACCCCCTTAAGGGTGACTTTGTCCCTTGAAGCTCAAGTGTAAAAGCCAGAAGATACTATGTGCTACTGTACTATTGTGTCCCCAAAAATTATTCACTGGTGAGGGATGTAGCCCCGTGGTAGAGCGTGTGCATAGTATGTGTGAGGCTTCAGTCTTCATCCCCAAGAAATCCAACAAATGAACAAACAAGCCTCATTAGCACTTAGGATAAAAACAAAGTTCGGTGGAAACAGGTATATTTTAAAATTTTAAAAATTAGGAAGGTTAAGGTTAGAGTGAGACTTTTTCAGGTGAAACAAGAGCCACACTCAAGGTTATAACCCAGGAAAAAAAATGTAGGGGACAGATGTAGGTGAAATAAAATCATGAAGATCTTCCAGATAAAGGTAGTGCCAAGCAATCGCTTGCACACATTGATTTCCCGTATTTCCAATACTGAAATTTATTGGTTTGGGGTTTTTTTTTTTCTCTTCTTGGATCTTAGAAACATACAATTTAGCATATTTGTATGCATGTTCCATTTCTGCCTGGAAAAGACAGTCAGAAGGAAAGAAAACGTTTTAGCAAGGACTGCAATTCAAAATATATATTCCACTGACTTATTTATTGCCTGTATTATTACAGTGTATCGGAAAGCGTGTCGCTCATAGGTGAGAAGCTCAGCAATTTGGAAACAGTCATGTTGGCCTCCGCGTGGGATGCCCTGGGCCTGCTGTAGATTCATGCTCTGGAACTATGTCAGCTCTTGGGGCTGCCACAGCAAAGGCCACAGATGAGGTGGCTAAGAAGGCTAGAAGTTGGTTGTCTGGCAGTACTGGATGCCAGAAGTTTGAAACCAAGGCACCCACCCCACCCTGCTGCCCTGACACTCTGCTTGGAATTCTTTGCCTCTTCCTCATTCCCAGCAGCCTCTGGCTTCCTTGGCAGCAGTAGCATCAGTCATTGCCACTGTTGTCGCAGGATGTTCCCTCTGTGTGTCTGTCTCTGTGTCTTCAGGTGTCCTTCTTCGTATGAGATGCCACAGCTGAGAAGAGTAAACGCTACCGCTGTGTGACTTGGTCCTTGCTCCTCTCACCTGAAAAGGCCACAATTACCTCAGAAAAATCTCATGCCGAAGGACAGGGATTCCACATAGCAGTTTTAGAAGGGACACAATTCAACCCACTTTGCAGCTACACCTCCGCCTGGAGTGCTCAGAACGTTTCCCCAGTCCTCTCCTATTGGATCCATCCTGCCCAGCCTTCATGTCCTTCTGTCTTCAAGCCCTGTGTTTCCCTCCCCAGCAGCGTTCTTCCTCAGAGGTGATAACCTTGTATCAAGGTCACTGAGAAAACGGGAACTGCTTGAGCCAAAATGCTTCGACTGTGCCACACTAGTTCCCTCTCACTGCATCTCTCCCCCATGTTTGTCTTTTAATCCTTCTTTGATGGCTTTGATGTGCCCTCCTTTGTTATCTCAGAAACAAGGATCTCCATGGGAAGGTACAGGAACAGAGCCACTATGGAGAGCAGAATACTATTAGTTCCACAGAAAACCTACCAGTAGCATTGTCGTATGATCCAGCAATTCCACTTCTTGATCTATCCCCAGAAGAATTGAAACAGGGTTGCAAAGAAGTATTTATACTCCAAGTTCATTAGTAGCCTTATTCAAAATAAGTGGGATACCGGAACACCCGAGAGAGAGAGTCCATCAGTAGACGGAGGGAGAACCAAAGTGTGGACTATCACTATGTTTTGGCCGGTGTTGGCTGCTCTGAAGGAATAGCATAGGCCTTATAAACAGTAGAAATGTATTTCTGAAGACCTAGAGGCTGGAAGTCTGAGATCAGTTGCACCAGTAGATTCATTGCCTGCTTGAATTCAAAGAGGCAGAGCTGGAACTTGACCTAAGACTAGAGAGGGATGGGGGGGGTGAGGGCCTAATATAGCTTCAGTATGGCAAGAAGAAAAGAACTCTGGAGGCGGAGAGTGCCCATGGTCGGGCAGCACCCCACATGCACTTAGCACCGTTCATCTGTACGTTGAAAAATGCTTGGTGGTGAATGTGTGGTACCTGTATTTACCACAGTTAAATGGGTGCATTGCACACCAGTTACACACTCACGCTTCTCCCCCGCAAATGCTCACTGTCCCTCCTCTCCTAGTGTTAACTTCATGCTCCCTGGCTTCCATTCCTCTTCGCACCTGCTTGCAGATTGCTTTCCCCTAACAAGCCGTGACACCTTTATTCCTTCTTGATTTTCCAAACAAGGTGTCTTATGTGCAAGAATCACGTCTAGCTTCTCATTCTCCATTTTCTTCCATCTGCTCGCCCCAAACCCAGCATTCGTCTGCAGTACCATTCTGGAACTGTGCTGTCCAATGAGAGGCCACCAGTTGCACAGAGCAATTTGAAACTTAACTGAAATTAACCAGATTAAAGGGCAGCTAGAGAGGAAGGTATCAGGCAGTGCGGATGTACAGCTCTGCCGGTCGTCCTCAGGGCTGCTAAAGCAGGAGAAGCTGTCTCCCACCCCCAATCGGAGTGTTTTTCATCAAGGGATCTGAGGACTCTTCCACAATTTGCATTTCTAACAAGTTCCCAGGTGACATTGTGTTGCGGGGTGTCCAGGAAGAACCCCTGTCATAGATTCCCAGTGATTTATTCTGATGCAAATCTAATAGTCTCTCAGTTCTTATTTCAAAGCTGCAACATATCTGACCAAAAATTCTTCCTCTTCTTTGCTTCATCGTACTTTCTTGGTGATGTTATCTTTTTATGGCTCACAGATACTGTTTGTCTCTTTGTCAACTCCTCTCTGTGATTAACAGGGCCTGATGTGAATGATGCATTCATCTCAGGGAAGGTTTACACTTGTGCTGTGTAGCCCACCTCACGTGGGTGGACAGGCAACTCGAGTGGACATCACCTGATGCCTCGCGCCACCCGAGCTGTGCCGGGGCCCGTGAACACCGTGCTGTTCAGAACTCAGGCACACAGCCCGCAGCCTCTCTGACGCTTCCCACATCTCTGATCATTGTTACCATGCATTGCTTTCAGGGATGCTAAGATGCTTGCACGGAGAGCGCTGTAGAAGTGTCAAGCATTATATGTACTTGTTAATTAAATATTCACACAGTGAGAAAGGTACCCACTGAAGCAAGCTGAGTAATTCCCTTAATGTCCTTCCTGAGGTGGCCGACTGTTTTATAGACTTCACCTGTCCAGGCCTTCCCATAAGGTGCAGTAGTGGCCGCACAGGAAGGTGCCCACTCTCAAATGAGGAGGTGCTAAACAGCTTCAAGGAGGGATCAGCCCGAGTGCACAACTCTCACGCCAACCTCCAACCATTAGAGGACACAAAGGTTCTGGGTTTTAAACATAAAAAGAAATTACTGAATGTGATTCAACGCATACTTCGCATAATGCATTTCTGTGACACTTCCTAGTAATGAGATAATTACCATGGGCACAGCATTAGAGTATACATATTCTGATAAGTTACAGCTGTAAGAAATCAGTAATGGCCATTAATCATTCCATGTTCATTCTTTATGAATCTCAGACTAGAAGTTAAGCTGCCGAGCTCCAACAAACCTAAGACAAATGTTACAGCCATCATTTCTGCTGTTTAGATGAAGCATTTATGAATACAATAGACTCTTCCTAATTTAAACTAATTTGGGCAAATGGCTTCCTGAATTGAGAAAAATCTGAATTAAAATATAGTAGTAAATATGCACTGCATGTGATATATTTAAAAGTAACAACTGCAATTGAAGCTAGATTATCAAACTGTTAGTAAATAAGCATCCTTAGGGAACTACTCTAATATATGAGAAGAATTCATAATACAGTATCCATTGTTTATTTAAATTTGAGTCTCTTGAGTCCTTGAGACTCATTTCTGTCTTAAATAGGTTACGCATCCTCCTTACGATCTTTATTATTCCTATTCTTTTATATAGTAAGCTCTTTTTATATTTTGTACATAAGGATAAATAGCAAGTTGGCCCCTTGCCAAATTATAGCTAAAAGCAAAAATTAGTGGGAGTCAGACTAGTCAGACCTTGCTGTACAGTGCACAGAAATGACAATAAGTGTGGTCTTTTTTTTCTTCCAGGTATAGGAATTAGCTCATATTTTAGAGAAGACTTTATTAGCAGACAGTTTACTTACTGTGAGAGGACACCTAAAATGCTAGTACATCTCCACCTGTACTGAGATTAACCTACAGAGATCATAACATTCTGGGCTATTAGGTCAATGCAGGACTTTGGAGTTGACTGTGTCCAAGGCAAAACTAGCAGCAGAGAAGGACTTCCAAAGAGCACACAGCCTGGCCAGGACCGAGGGGATCCGAGGGCCCAGGGCTCTGCCTCTGAGTCCATGACAGGTCCACATTGCCCACTGCCTCCTCTGGAAGACACTTGCCAGAGTGGCTGCCCACAAATGGGCCCAGCTCCTTCTTGTCACCTTGTCTAGTAACGAGTTACTATGCCGGTACATTCAGTACCTTCATTGCCATTTAAGGTTATTTATTTAAAGTAATTCACAAAATAAATAAATAAATAAAGTAATTCATGATGGAGGAGCCATTCATAACTGCATATTACCCAGGTCCGTGATGAGTGTGCTAAGTGTTACCCAGGAGGCAGACACTTTCAATAAGATGCTCAGGAGTAGAATGAGAACAACAGGCTGTGGGTGTCTCTGAAATCAAGGGTCTGGGGCATCTTTTGCATCCTCTGTTTCCGGCTCAGTTCCTGCTACCACCTACACCATCAGAAGGTAAAAAATTCTTTTAAGTAAATCATGTCATTGATACACTTGGTATTCAGTTGGTTTCTTTTGGTTTCTTGAAGATAATTGTGATTAAGATTCAAGAGTGACTTCTTTCAAATGTACTTAAGGCAACAAGGCCTTGCCAAAGAATGTAATGAATTCTTGCTCCCTAATATGAAAAAAGGATCTTGGTTGTTCCATGCTATCTGCCAAGTTCAGCTGCCCATCTGACTCCACAGTGCCTTCCAGGGTGATTTTGAAAGGAAGCTATTGATTTGAATCCAGAGTCCAAATAAAGACTCTCAGAGCTGGAACAAACTAGAGATCGTGTAGCCCAACCCTCGTGTTTTATAATTGAGGAAACAGAGGTCTGGAGAGGTTAAGTAGGTGCTGCTTGATCACATAATTAAGTTTATTTAGTTGCTATGCATTAGAGAGAGTTGGAAAACGCCACATGCATATTTTTGCTTTTCAAGTTCCTGACATTTTCTGTTGTGTATACTTGGGGTATTTTTAAATACTGATAAGCATGTGAATGCAAACCTCATTTAGTGAAATCTGGCAGTGTGGGCAGTCCTCAGTAAAATCTATTACTCGGCCTTGCTGGATGCCTTTATGTTCAGCTCTTTTTGATTTGTAGTGTTTGATTGGACAAAAGGTAACAAAATATTCATTGCTATAAAAATCCTCCTTTATTTTCCATTCCTATCACTTCAGAAATGTTTCCACAGTCATCATCTGTTGTTACAAAAAGAAATTTTACTTCTGAACTGAGACCAAGGTGAAAAAAAATCGTGTCCCAGGAGAGATTCAGGGAGCCATAACCACACACGAGTGGGTAGTTACAGAGAATATTATGCAAACTTAACTGTAGCATTCTAATGGAAACTACATCAATAATATCTAGATGGCTGGGTAAGAAAGATAAAACCATTGAAGTCCACAGCTTTGACGCTACAGTTTTACAGTACATTTACAGTGTGCTGCAACTGGAACAGAAAGTTGACAAACTCTGAACCTATTATAAGCAAAATGATTTATCATACAGGGCACTGGGCCAGAGCAGGGAATGCGGGCTGTCATCTCTTGTGGTTTGTCTGATTTCTGTCATGGCCCTCATTTCTGACTCAGTTTCCCTCTGTGTATCCCTGTGAGGTCAGGTGGACCATCGCTGTAAAGTGACGTTAACTCTGGGCCAGGGAGGCTTGGCAAGTAGTTAAGAAGTTAAGGAGTGGAGTGGACATTGATTTTGATTTGGAAGAAAAATGCAGTTAATAATAAAAACATTGTTCAGTTCTGGAGCAAATAGCAGTTGCTGAATTAGTTTCTGGAAAGCCAAGTGTGTGCCCCACTGGTTTGCAAGTGAAGGGTGGCTTTGGTCCCTTGCCTGTGCTATGCAGGAATGACAGGGGCTATGTTAGGAGCTTCGTTGAATTGTGTCTTCCCACACACGTTAACAATCTGGATTCCCCGTACTTCTGAATGTAACTATTTGAAGATGGGCCATCTTAAGTTAAAATAAGGGAGTTGAGGTGAGCACTTACCCAGTATGCCCACTGACCAGAAGAGAAGAGGAAACCTGGACACACAGAGACAGACCAAGGATGTGAGGTCGCAGATGCATGGCTGTGGGAGGACCCAGGGAGAACACAGCCATCTGTGAGCCAAGGAGAGAGAGGTGGGAGAGACCCACCCCACAGACCTTAGTGGAAACTCCTGATCTCCACAACTGTAAGGAAATCTGTGTCTGGGACTTTAGCCACTGCATCTGTCAGCTTTCCCACTCTGACAGACACCTAAACTAGTCTGTTTAAAGGGAGGAAGAGGGCTGGTGAGATGGTTCAGTGGTCTAAAGCACCTACTTGGAACAAGCTTAGCAAAGCACAG
>NDGN011545074.1:21119-39321 GCA_002564285.1 Tympanoctomys barrerae
CACATGCCAGCCAGCCCCACCCCCTGGTGGGCTGAGCTGGCCACACACACAAATAAATAAATTTTATAAATAAATAAATAAATAAAAATAAAGGGAGGAAGAGTTTATCTTGGCTCATGGTTTCAGAGCTTTCAGCCCATTGTCACTTGGCCGGGCTGCTTTGGGTCTGTGTGGCAGGAGTGGGTGGCCAAAAAGCTGACTGTCTACGGCTGATTGTCTACGGTGGCCAGGAAGCAGAAGAGTGCATGGGAGGGGCCAGGGTTCCCTATTCCCTTCCAGACATGCCCCAGTGGCCCAACTTCATCCCACTCGGGCTGCCAATGAAAAGTTCCACATCTCCCAGTAGCACACACAGGGAGAGTGTGTGGCCTGGGGAGGTGCTCCCCAGGCAGCTTCAGCAGCTCCCCATTACAGCAGTCCCAGCACCTAGCAGAGGTCTTTGAGCACTTTACTTCCGGAGCCAGCTATCACCATCTGTATTATGGAATGAAGAGGCTGCGTCACAAGGGCCTGTTCCTCCTCCAGGGTCCCCCAGGGTTCTCTGGACAAAATGTGAGTGTCCTGAAATGGCCTGCCAGTGCCTCACGACCCACGCAGCTTGTCCATCTCCAGCCTTGCTTCTCCTCGCTTCCACTTGACACCCTGGCTCAAGCCAGATGCAACTACTCGTGGTTTCGCTTACAAACATGCTTCTTTCTTCTCTGGCCAAAGGCTGTGTTTGTGTTCCCTCTGCCCAGCTGTCCACCCCTAACTTTGAATCCTTGAAGACTTAGCTTGCATATCAGGCCCTCCCAGAAGCCTCTCTGTCTGGGCATAGAGCATTGAGTCACCCTCTGTGGTGCCTCCCGCTGTGCAGGCCTTGCATCAGTTTTCTGCTTTCCTTTCTCCACCAGTCTGAAGGCTCTGAGGTCAGGCACTGTTGATCCCTAGTGTCCTTGGTGCCTGTCCCAGAATCAGCATCCCCTAAGAGCTCAGTCATTTGAGTCAAAGCATGAACAAACTTGTGCAAAATATTCCTTTTAAATCGTTATTCAAGATGGGTGTGGTGGTACATGCCTGTAACCTAAACTCCAGGGAGCTGAGGTGGGCGGATTGCAAATTCAACCCCAGCCTGAGCAATTTAGCTGCTTAAGGAGACCCTGTCTCAAAATTGGGGGATATAGTTCTGTATGAAGATCTTAGGTTCAATCCCCCGTATGGGGGGTGGGGGGGTGGGAAGGGAAGGCAACTAACTTATATATGACACTGAGAAGATAAGATAGGTTTAAATGAAATTATTAGGATTATTAGTTTGCCGGGGCTGCCATAACAATGTACTGAAGGTTGGATGAATCAGACAGGACAAATGTCTTTTGTTATAGGTCTGGAGACTGGAAGGCCAAAAGGACAGTGTCAGCAGGGTTGGTTTCTTCTGAAGCCTTGCTATAGCCTGACTGGCCTCAGAATTAATATTGAAACTTAAACTCCGTGCAGTGATGTTTTAAGAAGTGAGACCTTTGGAGAAGCGATGGGCCTGGGGCATGGTAGCCGGAAACTAGTTTAGACTCTTTCCCTTTGCTCCTCTACCATTCGAGGGCTCCTAGATGGGTGCTCCAACAGGAGCGCCTTCCTTCATCTATGAGGAACAGGACTGTACCCCCACTCACCCTGTCAGCACCTTAATCTTGGACTTCCCAACCTCTAGAGCTGTAAGAAATTAAAATCTGTTCTTTATAAATTACCCAGTCTCAAGCATCGTTATAGGTGCACAAACAAACCAGGAGGACTCTTTGTGACTGGCAGGTGGCCATCTTCTCCCTGTGTCTACCCACGGCCATTCCTCAGGAAGTGGTCATGTCCTAATTTCCTCTTGCTGTAAAAACATCAGTCATACTGATTAGGATCCACCCAAATGACTTCATTTTAACTTATTTATTTACTTACTTCATTAAAAACACTGTCTCCAAATATAGAGTTCCATTCTGAAGAACTGGAAGATAGGTCATCAACATATGAATTGGGAGTTGGTGGGGTCACAGTGTCTCTCCCTGATCCCTAGATTTTTACCACCTTTGTGTATTCCCACGGAGGGTGTGGGGAGTTCTGTTGCAGAACCCCTGTGGAAAATTATTTACCGTAAAGATTTGGAAGCCAGGGTGTGCTTTTCAACAAGGAAAGGAAATCTGCAGGTGAGTGGAGTAAGCTATTACTTTGGAAATCTATGCACCAAGAGTAAAGTCCTGCATGAACAAAGTAATGAACTCACTTCTAATTCACTGCTGACATCACTGGAAATTCCTGTCCTGAAATGGCCGATCTTTTGTCAGCCCTGGTGAAAGCCACCACTCTTTGGTCCTCCCTTGGGGACACCTCCTGACACAAGCAGTGATGAGGGACTCTGGCTCCATGCCGCCAGGCTGAGTGTATGTGAACCCACCACAGGTGTTCCGCAGGTCTAGAGCACACAGTCCCCTCCTGTGTGTTTCTGTTTGCTTCCTGATGCAGTGGTCACATAAATCAGTGGTCACATGTCCAGTTCCTGCCTCAGAGATGACAACGTTGGCTCCACAGGCCTTTTGCCTCACAAGGATTTTTCTGAACCAAATAACTGGACACAGTGCAGACCTGGCATCCTTGAGCTTCGGACCAGGCATAAAGAATTCAGGCTCCTGCATCTTAATGGCTAATAAAGGTTCCACCAGGCTCTAGGTTGGTCACCCTCCATACATAATAGGAATTGCTGCCCACCAAAATCGGAGTGCAGTCGTGGGGAAGAGGCTGTGTAAATGACTCTGACTGTTGCTATAACAACAGTCCCTTGGTCTAATTTCTTTTGAAAAATGAATTTCAGCTGGTGGGATAAAGCTGAGCAGCTTCTCCCCACACAGGAAGCTCTGCTGTTTGTGGACTGAGCGTGTGGTCCACAGGGCTGCCCTGTGAACATTCTCAGAGCAGGTTAAATCGCCTCTGTGCTTGCCCGTGTAGGACAACATGCAGCTAACAGAGGGCCTCCTCGCCTTCCCCTGGCTGATTCATGCCGCAGAAGAAAGTCCTCTCGCCCCACCCTTGCTGCTGTTGTGAGCAGAGTTGGTCTAGAAGCCTGCACAGAAGGCCTTGCCTTGGCGGGGAAGGCAGCCAGGCGCTTCGCCTTCAGCTCTGGTGGAGAAACTTGCTGTGAAATGGAGGCTTGGAGTCAGAGGCCGGCTGGAAAGAAGGCTCGCGTTCTGGTTGCCGCCTGGCTGCCGCGGCTGTGTGTGAGAGGAGGAGGCATGGGGCTGCTCTGCCAGGAGGTAGCCCCAGATGTAAACAGCAGCTCACTGGCAGAGGCGGAGTCTGACCTCCGAGGAAGGCGAGCAGCAGGCTTTTGGACGTCTTACACCCACGCTTTGGTTTTCTGAAGGGAAAGAAACCTTCGCTGGGCTTCTGTTCCCAAGGATCATCACATCTGGAGGCAGCTGGGCTATTTGTGCCCCTGGAGCTCGTGTAGTGGCTTCAGCGATGTGGAGAAAAACTGATCTCCCAAAACGGAACGAAAACAAACGAGAATTCTCACTGCCAAGGAGGGACATTCTGAGCAAACAGTGAAATAAAAATATCCTTGATCCCTACCCATGGGAGAGAAGTACCTCCTCCCCGAAACACTGCTCCTCCTCTGCCTCCCTCCTCCCAGAACACAAACAGAAGCCTCCCGCCTCTTCCTAGCGTGCCTGCTCCTGGCGTGAGTGTCAGCTGCGAAGGACACAGCCGAGATCTGATCTTTGCATTTGCCTCTCCCTCCCTGCGGTTTCCCCCTTCTTCTTCACCCGCCTCTCATCATCCTTTCTTTTTGGCTCTAAATAAAATCCCACGAGGAATTTCAGACTGCGATACGAGGTCATGTGTAAAAGCATGTTTGAGTGGAAAATGCACGCGTGACTTGTAGCAAGAGATTTCAAGAGGTATTCCTAAGGAAATTGTCTCTTGCCCTTAAAAATAAACATAACGTGTGTGTTTGTGTATATGAAAAGACTGAGGACTTTCGGGTTCAGGGTGCAGAATTCTGAGGGCAGACACTGTCTCTGAGGAGCTTTTTCTGAAGAAAGCTCTTGAGCAAGGGAAGCTGCTACTGGATACCCAGCTGCTGGCTGCAGAAGTTTTGGGACATCCGTTGCACCACTATCATCCCTCCTTGGACGCGCTAACTTTGCCAGTGGTGGTTTTTTCCTTTAGAGGAGCACGACACTTTGCTGTGAATCAGGCAGATCTGACTCAAAATCATGAGCATGTCCTCTTTAGGCAGGCGTGACACACGTTCAAAGACGCTTTTGCATAATTTTTCTAAACAAGAGTTACTGACGTTTGATTGGGACAAAAGACCTCAGACACAGAATAGCAAAGAAGATGGGGGTACGGATCTGAGAAGCAGAAAAAGCTGGGTGGAGCCCTAGGAAAGATGTCCTGCCGCCTCGGAACGCATTCTTCATCCTGCATAGATTATGGTGAAGATTAATGGAGGTAATGCCTGCAAGCACTTAGCTCCATGTCCAGTGTGCTCTAAATCCTTGGCTAATTAGAACACGTGACAATAATATTTTGAAACAATTACTAAGCAATGAATCAAATTCTCTGACAAAAACAGAATTTTAAGTTTTCTTCTGGAAGCTACGTGAAGAGATTTGAAAATCACATAGCATTTGCAGAGATAACAAAGTCTTGGCTTGAGCAGGCAGCTGATCATTTTGTTAATGCACCAATTTAAATTACATATGTGGAGCTCGTGCAGTACCTTATAATTTCAGATAGGGCCAGTACACAGGACTCATGCGATGAAAGTGCAATCTATTCATTTTCTTGGGAGGGAGCCACGAGCCTGTATGGCCTCTCCTGGATTTGGAAGTGTGAGGAGCCGAGGGGATCCCAGGACTTCAAAGTTTCTAAATGAGGGCTCTGTCTGCCACTCCTTCTGATTTTTTTATGAGCCATTCCCAGTCTGTTGTTGGGCCTTTGTTAGTACTTATTACATGACTAGGCATATCTAAAGGATAAAAATATATACGGAACTTAAGCTGTAGAGAAAAAGGTTTAAAGACATCTTTAAAGAATAAATAAGGGGCTGGGGGTGTGGCTCCATGGTAGAGCTCTTGCCTAGCATGCGCAAGGCCCTGGGTTCCATTCCCAGTGCCACAAGATTGTGTGGCAGCCCTCACAACCAGACCTTGTGAGCGTCTGTGCTCCAGACTTCAGAAGGAGCCCTCCTGGGCTCGCATGCACCTAAGACCACTTGGAAATGGTTGATCATTGGATTTGAGGCATTCTAGGATGGGGAAAAAAGATCATGTCATTTTAAATATTTCCTCAGAGTACCTCAAAATGTTCAGCATGATCCTGTTCCCTGGGGCTGAGGGATCCAGTGCCCCAAATGCCTGTTGGGGCTCTTCAGCTAACGGTGCTGATGCCGACTGAGAGGATGAACGTGCTCTGAAGATGATTGTTCTTCCTGGGAAACTTTAACTACTCAGCCTCACATGCCCTCCATGTTCTGGGGAGGCTATGAGCAGAGCTCTCGCGGCACCATGGTGGGCGGATGGAGGGGCAGAAGACACCTAGTGTATATAGTAGTCTTATATATTTATACAAAATTTATGATTCATATGTAATACAGTTGCTTTCTCTGTAAAATAATGTCAGAGTATATAAAGTTGAAAAGGGAGTTGGAGTAAGATTTTTATTTCTATGTGCTCTCCCCTGTATAGGCATCTCTTTTATTTTTATTTATTCATTTATTTGGTACAGGGTCTCGCTACACAGCTTGGACTTATAGAGACTCCTGTCTCAGCCTCCTTAGCACTGGGATTATAGGTGTGTGCCACCACACCCATTTTCAGTGGCCAGCACAGCACACTCGGGTTCCAGGGTCGCACAGCACTTGGTACTGCGGATCGAACCCAGATACTTACACTTGCTAGGCAGGCACTTAGACCGCCGAACTGTCTCCCCAGTCCAGACATCTCTTTATGAGCATCGTACTCCACTTTCATCAGTGTGGCTGGTGTTTACTTCCTGGCGTGCTGTTGTTCTCGGGAATAGGTTGACCCCACAGCCCCTGGATGGTGGCTGGCACACAGGCATGTGGCATCTCCACCCCTAGTCCACTGAATGAAAGTGAAAATATAATATGGAAGGAAGGCACATTCTGGAATATTACTGTGTTCTGAAAAACCCTTATTATTTTTTTCTTGAGACAAGTCCTCCCTCTGTAGCTCAGTCTGACCTTGAACTATTGTGGAGCCCAGGATGGCCTCAGACTCGCGGGGTTCTTGCTGCCTCAGCCTCCTGGGTGCTGGGATTATAAGAGTGGGCCACCACATCCAGCCTAAAACAGTTTTAAGCCACCAATTTTCATGAAATGTGTTGAGGAAATCTAGCAATTTTCTATGGAAGTCATGGCATTCTGAGGTTTGAAAACCCCCAGGCTAGAGCACTGTTTCATAGTTCTGCTTGTCACCTAGCCCAGAGTGCCACCAGCCAACTCAAGAATGTTCTGTATTGACATTGGAGTTTTGTACATATTTTTAAAAGTCAAATGGCCAATTTTAGAATATCAGAATCCAACAGAAATCTTAGTGGACATAATAAGAATATCTAAGAGCAAGAGACCCTAGATGGCCTCAGGAGAATCCAGTTGATCAGATTTCTTTAGATGCCCCGTGCCCCTCTCCTGTGTCTCAGTCTGGCCCCGACTTGAGGCTGTTAAATCAAATTGTAGAAGTGGAACCAACATGTATACATTCTTCACAGCTTCCTAGGTATCTACTCCCATCGGAGTTGGACAATCATTAAGAAAGTTCAACTTCCAAATAAACTTCAGAAGAACCTTCGCAAGAGTGCTTTCGCGTTAGGAGGCAGCACTGGAAATGTTCTGCACACTGTGCATATCCCAGGAATGATGATATCTAACCCATGACTATGCTGGGTCACTCATCCAATACATTTTTAAAAGCAGGCCGGATCCATCCATGTATCTGTAGGCTTGCTGTCTGTGGATAGAATAAAACGAGAATAACCTTGTAAAAATTGATTCTAGTGAGTCATCTTCTAATTTAACCAGATCAGATCAAAATGACCAAAATGCTGTCTGAGTTTCTGAATTAGTTAAAGCGTGTGTGGTCCAGACTCAGGCTCATCCTTGCATCTTGGAAGAGTTGTGTCTCCAACAGCTAGGAAGGCAGATCTCTCATGCTTGCGCTTGAAACCAGGGCTGAGGTGGCAAAAAATGCCACTTGACACCTTTGTGTGACACTTTAAAGTTCGGCTATGAAAAGATGGAGCATTTGGGGCTCGTGTGCCCATAGGAACATGTGAGCTGGGTGATGTTCCTTTAAAGGCTCTAGATTTCAGTTTCAGTTTTCTTTTTGTTGTACTGCTTTATATGTTCTCTCTAATGGTTTCCAGTGTGGATTCCATGGGCCTTTAGGGTCCTCAAAAATATGAAACTGGCCTATTTTCAGTATTTTAAAATACCGAAAAGAAATTGTACATTTACTCCCAAATTCACTTACGTTTTCCAACATTTAGGGAGCTTTCTTTCAGGATCAGTGATATAAATTCCGCATGGTTGACATTCACGATTCACACACAAGGATACAGGAAACGTTTTGTAGTGTGCCGTGCATTAGGACAGCGTGGAGGGTTCCCTACCCCAGATGTGGAGTCATGAAGCAGAGACTATCACAGTGCTGTCTAAGGTAAACTGCCGAGCACAGTGGTCAGGTGAGGAAGTTGCACAAGGGGGTATCCGATGCACAGACTCAGAAAGGAAACAAATGCAGGAGGACCTGAGAACTACTCATAAATAAGCATATAAATGTGAGGCTGGTGAGATAGCTCAGCAGACTAAAACACCTGCTTAGGCAAGCACAGGGACTGCGGTTCAATCCCTGGCACCACGTGCCATGCCAGCCCCACCTCCAGGGTGGGCCGAGCTGGCCAGAGTCCAGGCCTGGTGGCATATGCCTGCAATCCCAGTGCTGGGGAGGCTGAAAACAAGAGGATCATTATGAGTCCGAGTTGGTGTAGTGAGACCCTCTAACAACCAAATACATTAAAAAGAGAATAATTGCAGACTGCATAACATTTCCCCCGGTAGGGGACAACATATCTAAAGATGACCCCCTGAGGTTACATCACCTAGTGACATCGAAACCGTTTCTGCTGAAGGACACACCAGTCTTCGTCCCTTTCTCAGAATGTGTCCTTTACACAGCTGTATAGCTGCACACGTGGAGATGGTTGGTGCAAGAGGGTGAGAGGAGTGGAGGTGGGAAAGAGATCAAGTTGGGGAAAGGAGGGCTTCACTGCGTGTGAGCGGCCAGCCCACAGCAGGGGTACAAAGTGGGCTATGGAGTCAGACCTCAGTGTGGATTGAACCTGGGTTTACCCGCCTCTCTCTGATACCTGCTCTGTGCTCTGTGACGCTTCTCCATCCTGCTCTGCCTTGAATCCCTCCTCTGGAAGGTGGTTTTAATAAAACCTCCCCTTCAAAATCAATAGGAGTCAGACAGAAGGAGTATAATGCTTCATTCCAATGTCTTTTACCTTAAAGTCATCATTATTAATATTAGCCTTATCATCTTTATTTCCAAGCCCTGTGACCTTGCCTGATTTCACTCAGAATCGAGGGTAGGAAAGTAAGAATTTCTTTGAACTTGCTTACGCTGCCAAAAGTCTAAAGAGAGTATCTCTTCATTGTGGACTCCGTATCTGGGGATACATCAATAATCTGCTAGAAACGAGACTCCACTGTTGTCTCAGCCCTGTCCCCCTTGTCCTGGCATCTAGCCCATTCACCCATTCCTCCTCCTCCAACCACCAGCTGCGCACCAGGCTGCCCCCAAGCTCTGCTATGAGGATAAAATAGGATCCTGTGCGAAAGTGCTTTGTGACTCCAAAGGCACAGCTATTCTTGCAACTGCTGATATGGGTGTTAACACACACACACACACACACACACACACACAGGAATACAAGCCAGCCATCAAGCTATCCTGTAGGCTATAAAGCACTAGAGCTGCTCTGGAGGATGAATAGTTTCCTGTAGAGGAACCATCACCTGACAGTGGCCCCCACTGCCACAGCAGTGGGTGAGCAGCACAAACGCTCCCAGCATCGCAGCTTCCCCGGATGGAGGGAAGCACTTGTAGGTGATGACGCAGCACAGGGAGCAAGGGCCTGGCGCTCAGAAGAGTTTCTGCGATTCTGCCAGGCACAGCAGAGGCTTCCAGCCTCAAGACCTGGAGAGTCCTGGGATTTACTAATTCAAGCTGTCTGGACAGCACGTGACCTGCCTCCTTAGGGTATGGGGTCTCTGGGCCGTTTCTCTTACACTCACTGCCTGCGAGTTGGCCTTCTCAAACACACAGTGCGACGCCTTCCTCCCTGCTGTCCTTCTGTCTCCCACAAGGAACATACAGAGAGAATTAGGCTCTCAGGCCACCTTTCCAAATAACAAAGGGTGAGGAGACAGATGCAATATGAAGACTGTTCTATTTTGGATGTCACAAAATGAAGCATACAGACCATCGCATAGCGCCTTAAGTGATGGTGCTCTTACATTCTGAAATGCTGGTACATGAAGGGAAAAAAGAAAAAACTACATAGGTCTCAAGATTTAGGTTACAAGGGGCCAGCAGTGCAGAGTGTGAGCCCTTGAGGAAGGATACGCGCAGCAGAGCCGGGGCTGAAAGCGGATTTGATTCGAGCCTCAGCAACCTCCCCTCTGCTGCTCCGCGATCTAGGACACGAATGCATTAGCACTTGGACTTGGGCTTGAATTGCAAATTTGATTTTTGTTGTTCGTATTAAAAAAGCTACACCAGATGCTTGGAAAACATGAGGGTCTTGGCTGCTAGGGAACAGAAACAGTATCATTCTACCTATTTGTATTTTGAAGATCCAGGGGCATTATATCTGAGGTACAGTTGTGACTGTGTACCACTGAACTTTAAAAAATAGGTAAGCTAAGATTCAGGGGGGGTTACTGGATACCGGGGGTGAAGCTGAGGGCCCTTTACCTTGTTTCACTTAAGTACAGCCTCTCAGTAACTCTAGGAGCTTGGTGGGATTAACCCATTTTGCAGAGGAAGGAAGCAAGGTTTAGGAGAGGTTATGTAAGTTTCCCCAAACCCTTCCATTCAGTGCATAGTTAGCTCAGATTTTTTTTTTTTTTTTTTTGGCAGATCAACAGATATTTATTGAGGTAAGCTGTGGACTCCTGGGGACCCAGAAGTAAATACAACAGAAAAAAAATCACTGCTTTTGTGTAATTTCCTTTCTTAGGGAGGACACTGCGGCCACCATTTGTTAAGGACCAGACAGTGTTTGTCTGCGTCTCGGGTAGGGCAGACTGGAGCAGAGCCCAGGCATCTGAACTCCAGAGGCTTCGTGCTGTTTCTGTAATGCTGCAATCTATTCCCTGACCACTCAGAGGGTGAGAAGCAAAGCCTGAGATCCCCAAGCAGACCTATCTGTCTCCATCATTTCAGTCACCAGCCCCTTACAGGGAACAGGTGGAGTGTCTTTATGTCTCTGTCTTCTGCCATCCGTTACACAACCTAGAACAGAATCACAGACCTGTGCTTTATAAAATAAAGTCAAATGTGTTTTTTAAGACAAATGATTATCGTTTTCAAGCTTCCCGTTGCTTCAGGAAGCACCGCAAGCCTTGTTTTGTTCAAGCCCTGAAGCTGTCATATTTGAACTTGCTGTTGCATTTGGACCTGTGGACGTCCAAGTATCAGCTGTACCTGTGATCATAACCGTGGCTTTCTGGTTTGTTCCATAAATAACATCATTTTCTAGCAGTGTCCGCTTAATATGATGGATTGAACCAGTATTTTCTTTGAAGTCAAATTCCAATGTGTTCCAATTAGGGCTCTGTTTGCAGCAGCTCAGGAACCTCTGCCAAATGACTGCAACAGGGTCTGTTGTGATTACAAATACAAGATTTAGGAACATGGATGGGACTTGTTTTCATTCCAGGACCTTTTCTACTTCGCTTTCTTATAAAATGGAATTCTCAGTGTATAAGAAGGCACAGAAAAATACGATGACACTTCCTGAAACTCAGCACACATGCTCCATACGGGTCTTGCTGCGTGTGGGCCCCTCCAAAGCCCCGGCAGCTCCGCTTGTGGGTGCGGGTAAGAGGGGGTCTGCCTCCTCTGCCCCGAAGGCTCTGTGCTACCTGGGTCCTCGCTGCCCTGTCCTATTCCCACCCTGCACTGCTACACTTCTGCCTTTGCATGTAGGAAGCGCTGACACCGTGTCACCCAGCTGGTGGCAGGCATCTCCCCAGCTGACACCGTGTCACCCAGCTGGTGCAGGCATCTCCCCAGCCCCCTCTCTATGCCAGCCTCTCTCAGAAGGAGAGACCACAGGCAGAAGAATTAGGTTGATTTGTTGGTTTGTTAGTTAGCTTGTCTGTCTGTGACAAGGGATGGAAGCCAGACTGGCTTCAAACTC
Source organism: Tympanoctomys barrerae (assembly GCA_002564285.1). Lineage (NCBI taxonomy): Eukaryota > Metazoa > Chordata > Mammalia > Rodentia > Octodontidae > Tympanoctomys > Tympanoctomys barrerae. The sequence continues at coordinate 32,598 of NDGN011545074.1, forward strand.
TTGAATTCCCAATCCTTCTTAGCCTACCAAGTGCTAAAATTATAGGTGTACACCATGACACCCACTTGTAGAAGTAGCAAGAATTTTCTTAGCCAGATACCTTTTTTTAGCCAGATATCTTAACGTGGACATGACACTCTCTAAGGCAGTATGGCGAACCTATGGCACACCTGACTGTCTGTATCACTGAAAACTAAACGGTTCACCATCGCTGCTCTACAGTAAGAGCTTCTTCACTCCCATTGCCAGGAACGCAGCCTCCAAGTCAGTCAGTGAGACGGCCTTCTATTCTGAGTCAAACTCCCCTCTCTTCGCCCTGTGAGTTGCACAATTGCTTCTTAGCCACCGCTAAGGACCTGAGCACTGGGTACAGCGTTGCAGTCTAGAATACATGGATCTAGAAAACAGAGCCACAGCCCTACGTTCTGCAAGCTTATAAGTAGATACTTAAACCGCTGCCTCAGAATGTGGTAAGAGCCCTGACAGGGAGGTACAGATCGCTTAGGAAAATGTATTCCAGTGCACGCATCCCAGGCGAGGTGGGTTGAGACAGGCCTGTCGTGGCTGGGGTGGTGAAAGGATAGACTTCCCTAAAACATCCTACAGTAAGGGAGATCCGAGATCTAACCTGAAAAATAAGCAACTGTTAATGAGGGAAGGGGGAGGGGGAGGAAGAGTAGGTTCCAAGAAAAGAAAATAGCAAGCTTGATGCCCTGGAGGCAGAAGCACACTTGGCACTTCCAAGGGGCTGAAAGACTTCTAGAAGCCAGATAGAGCTATATTCCAGGTGAGGGGAGGACAGTGGAGGATGCTGAGCAGAGGAGCTGAAAGAGGCACCCGGAAACGTGGGCAGTAGCCAGATGATGTTACCAAGGGCCAGTCTGATTTTAATCCCAAAACAATGGGAATCACTGCAGTTATAAACAGGAAGGACAGGGCTGGGGAGATGGCTCAGTACAATAAGCGCTTCCCTGGCAAGCAGGAGGGCCTGAGTACAATCCCCAGTTCTGCCAAAAATAAATAAATAAACAAACAGAAAGGACAGTACTTAAAAAAAAAAAAGGCAACATGTGAAGAATATGAATGAAACTGCTAAGTGGGTAAGTGGAAGGATAAATGAAGGGATCAGTCGGGAGACTGCTTCTAAAATCCAACAAGGGACAGTAGCAGCCCAGCTTAAGAGAGTGGCAGTGTGGACAGGCACGAGTGGCACCGTGGAGTGCTACAGATGGATGTGGTGATCAGTGATGTGGAAGGGGTTTGTTTGGTTTTTTTTAATGCTGTAACTTCTGTCTCGGGTATCTGGTTAGACAGTGAGAGGGGGACATGGGTGAGGATTGTGCTTGAGTAGCCAGTGCTGAGGAGGCCACTGTGCTGTGTTGAGCTTTAACGCCCACAAAGTATCCAAGAGGAGATCCTTGGAGTTAACAGAGCTCAGCAGAAGAGGCCAGGCTGGTGTGTTGTGGGGACTGTCAGCCTAGAGAAGATGGTTGAAGCCTTTGTACTGGGTGAAATGGCCTAAGGAAGCACAGAGTGAACAGAAGGACAAAAAAACCTGAAAAACTTAGGACAAAACATTGGAGAATCTTGTCATTTAGGGCAAACAAAGAATACATAAGAGATCGAGAAAGAGCAGATGGAGAGAAAGGAGGAAATCCAAAAATTGTGGTATCCTGAAAGCCAATGGAAATGTGCTTTTAAAGAGAGTGGATGACTGAATAAAATGGTGCTAAAGTGAGGTAAAAATAAGACCCAAAAGGAAGTTTTGGGTTACATTTAAAATTAATCTTCAGTCGAGTGCTATTCAGTAAATAGTTTCAATTTCGTATTCTCCTAGCATCTTTTTAGTGGTTTTCAAAATATTGTTGGTTTAATTTCTTGAGGTTCTCAAAATGTGGCAAGAAACTTAGATGGGTATTAGCATCCCTCTTAAGGGTGGTACATTTCGGTCCAAGTCACACATGTCTAGCATTCATTTATAAAGTTTGTAACCGTCATCTTTTCTTTTGTTTCCTATCCTCCAGTATTTAGTTTTTCTTAGTCCTCTAAGTTCTGCTGCTAGATGAAACCTTTTCCCATAGAATTTCAGGTGTAGTGTTACCTGATTTTGAAATTAGAAGTTTCTTTTTTATGTGTTTTCTAAACTATGTAAAAGTCAGTGTGTGGCCACATACCTCAGTATGCTTTAAAAAAGTAAAAGGAGAGTGAGTCATTCTCTTTCCCATTTCTTTTTCAGCTACAAGAGACTGTGAAAAGGAAGTTGGAAGGAGCACGATCCCCTCTTAATGGAGACCAACAGAATGGTGCTTGTGATGGGAGCTTCTCTCCCACCAGCAAGCGGATGCGGAAGGACTTGCCTGCAGGGATGGAAGCCATCAACAATCTGCCCAACAACCTGCCACTGCCTTCTGCTTCGCCTCTTCACCAACTTGACCTGAAGCCTTCTCTGCCCTTGCAGAATAGTGGGACCCACGGGCCTGGGCTTCTAGAAGACCTAAGCAAGAACGGGAGGCTGCCTGAGATCAAGCTTCCTGTCAACGGCTGCAGTGATCTCGAGGACAGCTTCACCATCCTGCAGAGCAAGGACCTCAAACAGGAGCCTCTCGATGACCCCTCCTGCATTGACACATCAGAAACATCTCTTTCCAATCAGAACAAACTGTTCTCAGACATTAACCTGAATGACCAAGAGTGGCAAGAATTAATAGACGAACTGGCCAACACAGTTCCAGAAGATGACATACAGGATCTGTTCAATGAAGACTTCGAAGAGAAGAAGGAGCCGGAATTCTCACAGCCAGCTACAGAGACCCCTCTCTCCCAGGAGAGTGCAAGTGTGAAGAGCGACCCCTCCCACTCTCCTTTTGCACACGTCCCCCTGGGCTCTCCCCAGGCCAGGCCTTCATCTTCAGGTCCTCCCTTTTCTACTGTGCCCTCAGCCACAAGCTTACCTTCTGTGGCCAGCACTCCTGCAGCTCCCAACTCTGCTGGCTCACCAGCAAACTGTGCTGTCCAGTCCCCTCAAACTCCCAACCAAGCCCACACGCCGGTCCAGGCTCCACCTCGGCCTGGCAATGGTTATCTCCTGAATCCAGCGGCAGTAACGGTGGCGGCTAGTTCAGGCTCAGGCCCTGTGGCTGTGCCCAGTTCTGATATGTCTCCAGCAGAACAGCTCAAACAGATGGCCGCCCAGCAGCAGCAAAGAGCCAAACTCATGCAACAGAAGCAGCAGCAGCAACAGCAGCAACAGCAGCAGCATTCCAACCAAACTTCAAGTTGGTCTCCCTTGGGGCCTCCATCAAGTCCATATGGAGCAGCTTTCACTGCAGAAAAACCAAATAGCCCAATTATGTACCCTCAAGCCTTTAACAACCAAAACCCCATAGTGCCTCCAATGGCAAACAACCTGCAGAAGACAGCAATGAATAACTACCTCCCCCAGAATCACATGAATATGATCAATCAGCAGCCGAGTAACTTGGGTACAAACTCCTTAAGCAAACAGCACAATATTCTCACCTATGGCAACACGAAACCTCTGACTCATTTTAATGCAGACTTGGGTCAGAGAATGACACCGCCAATGGCCAACCCCAACAAAAACCCCTTGATGCCGTACATGCAGCCGCCGCAGCAGCAGCCATCACAGCCCCAGCCACCTGCCCCGCAGCAGCAGCAGCCGCCTACACCACAGCTCCAGGCCCCACGAGCACACCTGAGTGAGGACCAGAAACGCATGCTTCTCCTGAAGCAGAAGGGAGTGATGAACCAGCCCATGGCCTACGCTGCGCTCCCATCCCACGGGCAGGTAGGTGTGAAAGCGCGCCGTGCCTGGAGCAGTTCTCGCATGCCTTTCCAGCTGTCGATGTGTGATGCCCCCCTGGCTTCAGCCTGAGTGGGATCTAGTTACCTGCAAGACTCTGTCTTACACGTCTCTTGCCGTTGCTGTCCTTGGGTCCTTTTCCCCTTTCCTCTAAGAGATGGAAAAATGGTAGCCAAACACACTTTCTTTACTTGAATACCTAGGAAGTGAACCTGCTCTTCCCAGCTGCAGATAACAAGCCAGAAACCACACGAAATTCTCACTCTGTTGCAGGCAGGCGGCAGGAGTCACAGGGCCAAACCTGTTGCCACCACGGGGCTCCTCTACGAGGTCCTTCAATTCAAGATGGGGAAACAGGAAGGCGGGGACATTTTAGGCTATCTGTAATCATTTTATAAGGCCTGAACAACTCTCAGCTAATTACTGAGTTAGGAGAGATAGGATATTTCAATTCTTGTTGTTCGGGTATTGGAGAGTTTTTTACGTTTTCCAAGTGAAGCAGGAAGTAGATATTTGTACGACTGTTCAACACTTAAACATTTGCTGCTAGATAATTAATTAGCAATAGTTTGTGGCTCTTTCCGTCTAGACTTGAGAATCCATGAGACCTGTCTGGCTCACCCGGCTTGATTTCAGGGAAGTTGATAGTGAGCATGTTTTAGTGCTGTTTCAAGACAGTCACCACTTTCCCACTGTCCCCCTTTGTAACAACCTGGTTTAGGAGCGTTTGGTCGTATCTGATACCTGGCAGAAAGGTACAGGCCCACCTCGGGGAAGCATCTGGCTGTTGGCCTGGCCAGTGGTTCTGACCATCACTCTGAAGGGAAGAAGAATGAGGAAATGCACCTTTGGGTGGCCCTCCCCACGCAGATGAGTTCATGGGGGCCGTTCTACTGCCAGTTGCTATTTTGTGCCAAACTCCTTTTGGGATGCAGATGGGCAGTATAGTTGGAGATTTGGCAGAAGTCTGTTCTAAAGGCCTTCCTGTTCAACCAGGGGCTGGATGTGTCCGCAGCTGGACACACTGCGCTCCGGCAGGCAGATCTAGCCTGGCTCGGTGGTGGTTGTTTGTGTCTCTATCTCCCGTCGTGCCTGGCCACACTCCCCTAAAGCTTATAGTAGGCTCGGGGCTGAGGTGTGCTGGCCTGCGGAGACAGGCCTGGGCTCAGTGGCTTTATTCTTGTCCTATACAGCCCCAAACCTCCCAGTGGCTTCTTGTCTGCTCATGCCAGCAGCTCTACAGAGATTCTGTCTGGATGAATAAAAGGACAGATTGCTTTTCCTCTGCTGCAGTCGGTAGCTGGTAGGAAAACATCATTGAAATGGAAACTTCTGTCTTATCTTGGCTTCATTATATATACATATATATGTAAATAATTGTGTGTGTATACACACACACGCACGCACGCACACACATACACACTTAGAGAACACTGAAAAATGCGACATTTGCTGCCCTCCACGCTGAGTTCTGAAGGAGGCAAAATAGAGGCAATGCATAGGGATGTTTGTGGCAGTCCAGAGGCATCACCAGGTTTATGAGCTCCCAGGCGAGGGCACAGATCTGTTGTTGGTCTTAATATGGAGCCTCTACGTCCACTGCCTCTTCACCAGGTTTTCTGCCAAGCCAGCCCCAGATGCTCCATCCCAGCTCTAGCCTCGGTGGCCGGCTGTGTGCTTGCCAGGCTGCTGCTACCCTGACTAAGGGCTCATGTCTGCTGGAACTGCATAGCAAGGTGTTCACTTCTGGTCCTTGTGCTTGCCTGGCTCTGAGTCACTAAGCTGTTAGCTGCAGAGGGCAGGTTTTGAAAGGGCTTGGGCCATTGTGGGAACTGTGGACCCTCTGGGTCAGGTCTGCATGGCCCTCTACTCTGTCCCCACAAGGTCCCTTCTGGGTGGACAGATTCTTGCTTGGTGTAGGCTCATTAGAACAATAGTGAGGCGCCAGGAGGTAAAAGCGTGCTTTGAAGTGAAGCACTAACTTGCTAACATTCGAAACATGCTCCAAAATACATAACAAACATGTGACTAGCTTTCTGCAGACAGGCCAATTATTTCATGTTTTTATCTGATTATGGAGCAGTATTTACATAGCTCTCAGAATAATTAGCTACGCTATGGGCAGGTACATTGCACAAAACTAGCATGAATTATAAGACACATACAAAATAGAATTCCATTTTGTTCCCACCACTGCTAGTGAAAATTCATTTTATTCTGCTCTACCATGAGGACCATGATGGACATGTAGGTTTAATGGAGACTTGGGCACCATGAGGAATAGTAGGAGAATATGAGGCGTTTATTTCAAGAAAGTTCTATTATACAGATATTTGTTTACTTGGGACACATATAGAAAAAAAGAAATAGAAGTGCACTTATTTCCTAAATATTTCAAAACAAAAGAAAAAATAGAAACAAAATGTCTTTCAAAATAGTGAATGTTTTATCCGGTAGTGCCACTTCTCAGAATTTACATATTACTCCTCATGAGCATAGGATTTACCAAAACTTATGCTCATGACAGTGAAAAAAAGGAACTAAAATGAGTACTTTCAGAGAAGTAAATAATGTACATAAAAATTTGGGCATTCATGAATGGTTAATCTCATCTTGTGAGGAGTCCTACTATGAATAAAGCAAATCAGCTACGCAATGCTATCCAAACTGTGCTTTTCATGTGTATAGAAAATTCTGAATATCTTAAATGTTAGGAACTGTATTTCTGACTGGAAAAGTTGTAATTATTACTTTGCACTTTGTATTTTACATAATAGTCTAAAATTTTTATAATCATATAGATATGTTAATTCTACCACCAGGGACAAATGCTTGTTTAGACTGGGTGTGGTGGCGCGTGCCTGTAATCCCAGCTCTTGGGAGGCTGTAAACAGGTGGATC
>NDGN011545085.1:0-30903 GCA_002564285.1 Tympanoctomys barrerae
TGGAGCGATGTCAGACAACACAGAGACAGTGACATTCTACGAAGCTGCATGCTAGCCACACGCATGCGCACACACGTCTAATTGAGGGATGCCTACATAATAAGTACAACTTTAAAAGAAAGCAAGAGGATGATAAACACAGGCTCCAGGGTAGCGGTTATGTGAGCTCATGAATGGAGTCTCGGGAGGGAAAAGTCACCAGTACTGCCTCCTGGTTCTTAAGCGGAGGCATCGATGTACAGGCATTGCTAGTCAGCTTCGTAGCTTCCGTGTAGGTCACACATATACTTTTGTATGTCTCAAAATTCATGCTTTCAGAGAGAAGCTCGTCCACAAAATGGCCCAAAGACAAATGGTTCATTCAATGAAAATAGATAATCATTAACTTCATGTATATGGAAAGACTGCTAGGGGTGGTTGGGTCAGGGTCAGGGTCAGGAAAGCGCAGAAAGAAGAAGAAAGCAGGACAAAAGACTCACCGCAGGAGAACTGTGGTCATACACCTGTGGTTGTTGATTTTTTGCCTCCTTTCTCCATAGCAGTCTCTCAGTTGTTCATCAGCTCTTCGGACACCCTTTAGGATACTTTTTAAGAACCCACACATAAGGAAGAAAGCAGGGACTCACCCTTCATGGAAGTGAGAGCCACACAATTTCATGCTGGCAAACACGTGCTCTCGAGGGTGAACACAATGCAATGTAAGAAACCAACCACACGGGTCTCGTCTCCACCTAAAAGAGTGGTCTGGTGGGACCATGCATGCTCCAAACAGGGGACAAATTTGCGAATAAAATACAGAGCAGACCCAATGTGAGCTGCACTGTGCTTTGCTCATCCAGAGGTCATGGGGATCCTCACTCTGCCCAGGTCCTGTGCTCTGGCACCTCTGCCAAAGACCTTAGCCTCTGTTCACTAGCTACTTTCCATTCACTTTGCCATACATAGCCTGGATTATCTTCTTAGCTTTGGAAATCAGAGCCTGAAAGAGAGCGAAGCCAGTCTGTCCCCCCTGAACAAATATTTTAACCAAAACTATATCACAACATATCATAACAAAAAGTAAAAAAGGAAATTACCTGAATGACACAAAGATCTATCACTGATTTTGTGATATTTGAACTATGGGGCTAAGGTTATTTTGAATTAGTTTCTGATGCAGACACCCAGTAAAGAACATTTGATGACTCAATAGTTATAGCTGCTATTATTTGACAGTGCTAAGAACATACCCCGCACACGAAAGGAACCTGGGACAGCACTCTATAGTCAAAGTGCTATTTCAAGACCAGTACTATTAGACATTCTTCAAGGAGGTAGGGCCACGTAAGTGCAAATCAACTTGCTCAAAAACCCTCAATGATGAGCACTGGGCTCTGCTGAGATTTCAGCCTGAGTTAACCTGAAGACATAAAGGAACACTTCTGTACTATTGGTGGAAATGCAAACTATGAAAATCAGGACAGAGATTCCTCAAAAAAATGGAAATAGAAATTCTATTCAATCCAACTGTACCTCTGTCGCATGTCCTCCCCAGAAGACTCAAATGCTTATAGCTGTGCAGTTCACAATAGCTAAGCTGTGGGAACAGCCCAGACACCAATCAACAGATGAATAGGTAAAAAAAAAAGTGGTATGTATACCTGGTGGAATATTATTTATCCACAAATAAGAGTAGAAGCATGCCATTTTTAGGACTATGGGTGGATCTTGAGGCCATCATATTAAGTGAAGTAAGTTAGGCATAAAGTCAAATGTCACCTGGAGTCTTTTACAAAGAGACCCCAAATATAAATAAGTTGAAGAGTGAAATAAAAGAGTGATGGTAGGGAGCACTAAGGCAGACTTTTGGACATGGTAGAAGGGACCAGGCAAAGAGGATAAAGAAACTTTAAAAAAAGATAGTGTATGCATGTGACAATTCCCCAAATAAATGTAAATGTTGTATATAGCAAACATTCACTAGTAAAATAACTAAAGTATTAAGGTTCTGATATATTATTTTCCAAAGAGCTAATGTCCAACGGACAGGCCCAGTCAAGTTGAGAACAACCTCATTTCACTCAGGACTTCAGTTTATTTCACACACACACACACACACACACACACACACACACACAGCACCTTGGAGCACTTGCCTGTTGTTCAGGAACACGAGATCTCCAGTTGCTGCTCTTCCTGGGCAGCAGCACAAACAGAGATAGAAGGAGAAAGCGAGTCCATCCGGATCTTATCTCCAAGCTATCATCTCTCCAAAGGGTTTTCCTTTGGACACCAGACCTTGAACAGCCTACAGTGCCTCGTGTCCCTGTCCCTGTCTGTTCCCCAGCGAGTCCTTTGCTTGGCCATCCCATTCCATTTCCACGCAGTGGTGCCAAAGCCCTCTAGTCCAAGCCCAGAACAAGACCACCCCAGAGGGCCCTGGATTTACAACACAGTTCTGCAAGGTAGACCCTTCTGAGAGCATCACACTGTGGAGGAAACTGGGACCAGAGAGGGGAAGGCATGTGGCGAGGTCAAACAGCTCACCAGATGCTGGGAGAAGTGTTGCAGAAGGAATCATCAGGCTGCTCTCAGACTGGTGCCGTTTACAACCTAGCATACAACTGTACCAAGACAGGTGCTCCTGCCGGGGAAGGGGGAAGACAGCATCCCCCCACCCTGCGGCGCCAGGGGGGCATTTTGGTCATCAGAATAGGGTTGTGACTGGTAACACAGAATAATAGAAACCACAGAGGCTGCTCCATCCCACCCCAATACACACACACACACACACACACACACGCACGCACACACACACACACACAGAACCTACCAAGAAGTATTCTGACCCAGAAGTCAACAGCAATAAGGTTGAGAAATCTTGGAGCAGGGGTGAGGGTTGTTAAAGAAACAGAAGTAGGAGAAAGTCGAGTCCACAGCAGGAAAGGGGTCTATACTGATGACGATTCCTCCATATCAGAAGGACTCAGGCTCTAGCCAGTCTGGCCCTTAGTGAGTCTTGTGCTGTTCTCCAGGCAGGCTTGTTCCCAATGCACAGAGACCACAAGGCACACCACCCTCTGTCCCATCGTTCTCTGAAAAAGCACTCAAGGGTAGGAGTTGGAGGCTGGGGCAGAGGCAGAAGTGGAAAGGGAAGGACAGTTGGTTTCTAGATGCTTCCAGGGGCAGAACGACTGGGATCTGTCTCCAAAAGTATATTCTGCTCCCTAAGAGCCTCTTCTTAGTGTCCTAAGGGAGCCGGGAGCACGTCTGCAAAGGGTTAAGCATGTGTCTTCACTTGCTGGCGCGTCTCCCAGGCTAAATGAAGGCTGTTTCATCTCAGATGGATATGAAAGACAAACTGTGCAGATTGAAAACATCTGCACTCCGAGTGAATGGGCCACATGTCCACAATGCCCTGTCGAGGTTCAGGCCGGTCCCTGCCCTTTTGTTTGACTTTGGAGGAGCAACACAAATAAATACAGTAGGTTCCGTTTAAACAAAGGACTCTGATCAATAGAGGTTTGTATAGCTTACGACCTTCAACCATAAACAGAAATTTGAGGTAAAAATCCACAACTCCCAGATCAATTACCAGATTATTTACCCTTTGCACTGCTAATGTTCCAGTTGGCCTTGCATGTTAAATAGGTAGGGAGGAAGAGGGCTTATGTGGCAGGAGAAGGTTGTGCAGATGTATTGGCTGTGGCAATCAAAGTGTGCGCCATACGTTTTCTATATAAACATAGCTGTGGTGATTGTGCAAATTGAACTAAGACAAATTTTGAATTCCAGGACATTTCAACCAATGTTACCAGTAGCTTTAATAATATTTTTCTATTTTTCTGAAGGGACTTTAACATCTGCCACAAAACTGTTACTGTATTGTGGTTTGTAGTCAATGAAAGTACATATGTTTTGTGGGGTCTTAGAAGGGGCACAAGGAGCTGGGACCTACAGTCTTATCTATGGGCCTTGGTAGCTGTGAGTCTTTCATAAAGACGCCTTCCGTGGCTTCAGTGTAAACTTGGATGCGGGTAGAAGGGTCAGACACAGCTCTGAAGCCTGGATAACTGCTCCTTCTGTTGTTTTGTTTTTTCATTTGTGTATTTGGTACAGGGTCTCACTACATAGCTCAGACTCATCATGATCCTCCTGTTTTCAGCCTCTCCATCTCTGGGATTACAGGCATGCACCGCCACGCCCAGACTCGGTAGCCAGTTGAGCATGCCAGGGGATGGGGCTGGCACGGCATTCGGTACCGGGGATCAAACCATGCTTCGTCTTTTGAAGCCTCTGTTTTCTTATTTATAAAATGGGGGGGGAGATGATTACTTTTTGTAATTGTAATGAGAATCAAATACTGTGGAGCCCAGGAACTCACAGGCCAGGTCCTGTACACAGAAAGCCACACTAGAGAGGCTGACGCTCCTGTCGGTGATACTTGGGAATGAGCTGTCTAGGCCCAGGGCTTGGAGGAAAGGCTGGGAATGAAGGTGTGGGTTGCATGGGGAGGAAGAGATGTTCTCCCAGTCAGTTGCTCTGACGATACAGTAGAGAGAGGCAAGTGGTGATTTCAGGTCACTCCACATCCCTCACACCATCCATAAAGGTAGGACTCAGGTGCCTTGTCAGCAGGACCTGTAGATCTCTCTGAAAAGGCTGAAAGAGTATTTTTCCCAGTGTTTTCCCTCTGAAGGGTGGGGACCATGCCCTTGCTGTTCTCTAACCTCCTATCCTTAGCCCTGTGAAGGATCTGCCACAGACCTCAGTTCATATTTGTTGGGTGACGGGTTCCTTCACCCAGCTGTAAATGCCTCCTTTTGCTGGCCTGGATCGTAGAGCCCAACCTTCCCTTTTCATCGTCAGCCTTTTCTTTTGCTACCCTACTCTGGCCTTCCAGACCAGTCACAGAGAAAAGGAGCCTTGTCCCATTCCCCCTGTTGCTCTCCCTTGCACCCATATCAGCAGGAGTGACAGAGACAATGAGAAGCCTGGCGGGGTTGAGAGGTTGACATATACAGACTCGTAAAGTCCCAGCAACACCACTTCGTCCTCACTTTACAGAGGGAGGGAGTGTCAGTGAGATCTTTTGTAAGCTGTGAAGTGGTTGGTGAGATTCTAAATCCTGTCTGCCCGACACTTAATGAGTTAGCCAATGACTCTGAACTTGAGCAGCATCCAAATCCCTAGGGGGAGCCTGAGAAAACACAGGTTACAGAGCCTGGCCCAGAATCCCTGACTCGGTGGGTCAGGGGTAGCCCCTGGGAAAGTACATTTCCAACACGCTGGCAGCTTGTGTGTAATGAAGACTCTACTGTACAGGAGCCCCCAGTTGGAACAACACTAAGGGTACACGGTAGAAAAGCAAAACAGTGATTATTTTCATGTATTTCATGCACTTTGGTGAGGGGCTGTCTTCCTTTGGAATCATTTGCATCTTATAATTCATCATCAAGTGATATATAAGGAATATATATGTTATATCCTAAAGAAAAATCCTATTAATCACATGGAAACTTTTTTAAGATGGAGTAGGGAACGAGGTTCAGAAGCAAAGAAAATTCTTCCAAATTAACTAAGAACTTTAGTTATGGCAGAAGTTGGCTGTTTCTTTAAAAAGAAATGTAGTTTCTTACGTTGTAATTATTCTACATATTAGAAAATGTGGAAAGTTATGGGGTAGGGAGAGGAGGATTAGAGACTTGCATTCCTTAGTAATGAACTACATAAGCAGTAAAAGCCAAAGTCAGAGTATTTTTTTCCAAACTTTTACTCAATAAATATTCTGTCTCCAAAGGATCACAAATTCCAAATTAGCAGCATGTGGATTCATGAAATCCATTCATTTCTCCATTCATGCATCCCACAAACATTTATTGAAGTGTCCATTCTGTGCCAGGCATCTGCTGAGTGCCCAGCCAGGAGAGGGACATGGAGAGTAGGCAGTTAGGGGTTGTTGATGTTAAGAGAAACGAGATACAAGCCCATCCTTGACAAGCTCACGGGACACTGGGAGAGACTCAAAGAGCAGATGTGTGTGCTTTTGCATGTGAGTGGAGGGGAGGGCGTGGTTTCCATGCAGAGGATAGCATATGTTGGTAGAAGCTTTCACTAGGGAACTCAAGGGAAGGACAGGCAAGTCACATGCTTCAATCCCTCCTCAGAATTTGCTGCTGGGCACCTGATCTAAGAAGGAGGTCCAGTGGCTTAGCATGGGGACCCTGAAGCCACATGGCAGCATTTGCTCTCTGATTACCTAACAATCTAGGAGCTGCTGGTAGAAGCCCAGTGTGCATAAGAGGTGGATTCTCCAATTTCTTTTCAGTGCTCCACCTCTTTTAAGAAACATCACTGTATGTAGAGGCAGCAGTGTGTGATGCACACACATGTATACACACACACACACACACACAATAAGGAAGAGGAGTAAGCAGAGCTTAGGTTCCTGCCTGTGATTACATTCTCCAGGGCACCCTCAACTTGATCTCTTATTCTGCAACTCCCTGAAGCGTCTCTCTTGGCCTTCAGTCAATGCCTTCTTGGACAGAGCTTTAAGATTCATCCATATCAGTTTGAATGCTTTCAGAAACAAGGAGTAGAAATAAATTAGTTTAAGCAGTAGGAAAATGCACTGTTTTGCGTAGCACATTATTGTCCAGGAGTAAGGCAGATTTGGCAATTGCTGATACAAGTGATGCTGTTCAATGTCCCCATTTTTCTGTTCTGTTGTCACCAGTGAGGAACACCAGGTGAAAGTCGTAGTCCTCTTGATGGCATGTACTAGCTTGTGTGTCCACATTGGAGAATGAACAGTTAATTGGAAGATGCTATGCTCAGATTGCCTTTAAATGGATTGAGACCCACTCCTGGAGCTGATGACCAAGCACAGGCGGTATCAACTCCAAGTTTGAGCCAGAGAGCCAAAGTGATCGGATTTGCATCATCCCCCTGTCACTTCCTGCTAAATGCCTTGAGATATTTTGGCTTCTCTGTACCTCAGTTTCTTCATCTGTGTAACAGAAATAATGGGGTGCCCACTTCAGGGGATTATTACAGGGATTAAGTGAGCTATAGACACCTTGGTACATGGCAAATAGAAATGGTAGCTATTACCACATCGTGCTGTACCTTAAAAGCCAGGTGCTTAGGAGACAGTACAAGCATGTGCTTGGGGTGCAGGGGTGTGGGAGCAAAGGGCCATGCCCTTCCTCTATCTCCTCAGCCAGGGCTGATTTCCTGACTCTTTAACTGGGTTCAACCCAGCATCCTGACTCAAAACGTCCTGGCTGAGTGGGTAAGGTTTGAAAACCACTGTGTTTCTGAGACCGTTCTTGGCATTCAAAGTACTCCTCCAAGCACTTGGAAATTGTAGCTCTGAGCCCTTCTCCCAGTAATACCACCTCTGTCCTGAGCCCCACCTGAAGCCCTTCATTACGCTTCTTGAATCTGGGTGGAGATAGCCCCAGGAGACGCTACCTCATAACAGGAAGGCCCAGACTCACCTGTCCGCGTGTCTTTAGAGGCACACTACCACGGAGAAGCTGGGCTGGGCAGACAGATTCTGTTCTAGAATCAGTGAGAAGGTGGACTGAGCTTATCACACATAGTCATTCCAGGCTCTGAAGACAGGAAGAGCCCTTTTACTCAAGAACTGGAGAGACAGAAGTGAGGATCAGATTGGCCATAAGGAAGCAAGAAGCAAGAAAGTGTTCCACTCTGAATATAGAGCAAAAATATGGTTGGCATATCCCCCAGTGGATCTGGTCTCTTTAGTTCATGGTCCATGCCTACCCTAGGGCTGGAGGAGGCATCAATGGGACACTAGGGTGGGTCTGAGGTGGTCCCTGAACTGTTGTAAGCCACCTGTCATTCATTACCAGACAGAATACCTGGGGTAACTGACTTAAAAGGAAGATAGGTTTACTTTGGCCTGGATTTCAGAGGTCACGGCCCCTTGACCCTATTACTTTAGGCTTGTCTTGACACAGTACATCATAGCCGATCATGGCAGTGGCACATGGAACGGATAAGGACAGCTCATATCATGGTGTCCAGGAAGCGGGAATAGGAGAGCGAGCAGCCTGGAGTACCAATATCCCTTCAAGGCCACGCCCCCAATGACCTAACTTCCTCCCTTTAGGCCCCACCTCTAAAAGTTTCACTATTTCCCAATAGTACTGTGAGCCAGGGCCTAAGTCTTTAGCATATGGATCTCTGTGAGATGATCTGAACTACAGAGCCCTTATTAATATGCATATATTGGGTCTGGGCTTTTGAACTTTTCTAATGGGAAAGTCTTCACTTTCCAACTGATACTCAAATTCAGGATGTCCAAAAACTAGAAATCCATTGTGCTGGACCAGCTTCCCAAATCACATTAAAGCCCTCACTTTCTGCTTGTTTTCTGATGATTACTCCCCTTCTCAGAGTTATATGAGGTAGTTACATCTTTCAGATCTTATCATTTATAAAGCTGAGACCAGGGCCTCAGGGATGCTAAGGACCCAGGACTTCCTGCTGCAGGTGTGGGCCAGGTCCACCAAGTTGGGGTCAGAGAAGCTCATGACTGGGTTCTTATTGTGGTCTGATGTTTGGCTCAAGGATGAAATCAACCAGTGAGATGTTTGAACAGTACGGCCCCCCAGGTCCCATGTCTCACTGGCAACACTTAGGTCCCACCCTCAAGTCTCCTGAGACTGAGCCATTCAAGTGTCATCCAGTCACCAAGCTGATCTTTACCAGTTCACAACTAGGTAACAGTAGAGATGGCGAGGCAACATTTAGGGAACTTTATAGGAAATCAACACAGTAACTTTATATCTGCTTAATGTAATAGCTCACAAGTGGTGATTGTACTTTGTGTGTCTTACATCATTTTCTCATAATTTATTTTGTCTCTATTTTTGCATAGAGTCTGAGCAACACTGACTCTGAGAATCTTTTCCAGGCCCTTGCAGTGAGGCCAAGAACGCCCTTTGGTGCTGGCCTGAGCCTTACTCCCACATTTTGGGGCTGAGCTGTGGAGCAAGGACCAAAAGAGTCAGGAGCAGAAACACACACGTGAAAAATCATGAAAAGCTCCCGGCCTGAAAATTCATGAAGTTGCCACTTCATTCCACAAGATTTGCATCCTTGTGGTAACATATGAATCGGCTTGCTGCTTTTCTATTTGTTGGCCTTCAAATTGACAAGTGAAAGTTGAACTCCAAGGGTTCGTAGCATGGGGCTCGCATGGAAATGTAGATTGTTGTTGGTTGCTTGTTTGTTTGCTTTCCCTATGGCTTTGCTTGTCCTTTGAGACACCCTCACACACCCTTGGAAAATATCAGCCTTCATGATTTGGGGAATGGCTTTGTAGCAGATCTCTAGCAGCATCCAGTTCTCAATTTTAGATTTAAAGGCAATTGCTAGCTTTAGCATCTAGCAGTCAGGGCAGTCCTAACACATGGAAGCACATCTTTACATAGTGTTTACCATGTGCTAGAGGATATTCTAGGTGCTTCCTCTAAATCACTTCATGCAGTCCTCTGAGACAGGTGCTATTAATGTGATCACTACTTCACAGAGGCAGTGCTGATACACACGGCTGCTAAGGCCCCTGCTCAAGGTCATGCAGCTAGCTCTAGGCAGTAGAGTTCAGGCGTCCCTGAGTCAGCCTGAGTGCAGAGTGCTGTACACCCTCATGTTCCACCCACAATCTCCCAAATGAGGCCATCGCAGGCTGTGCCAACTCTCTCAACCACCAGCTTCAATGAAGAGAATCCATTTGCCCGACCACCAAAGAATTATAGGGAAGCCAAAGTTATACACATCTATACATTAGACTCTGCGTGGATTAGCTTAATGGGGTTATAAAAACAGTAAAGAGATCAACTTTTAGTGCATATCCTGCTGTGCATTCTGCTTCCCAAGTGATAGTCTTCAGCTGGGCCCCAGTGAGAAGAACTGCATTTCTGGGTGTCTACTTCGAGACACCCTGGCCAGAGCAATTTGCTGGAAACTGAGGGACAATTTTATAGCCACAAAGACACCGCATCAACTCCACTAAATCTTCTGGTCATGCCTGATTTTGTCATGGCTGTGAAGACTCAGCCTTTGTGAATTATCCACACACCAACCCACATCAGCATTCGATTTGGTGTTACAAGCATCCCATTTGGCTTTGAAATTAGTTGAAGAGGATACTATTTAGAGACCATGTGAAAATATATATATATAATCTGTCCTGTGCTTATGAAAAAAAATTGCTGTGTTCTGATTAACTACACGTGACGCTGAGATACATCCCTATGAAAATGACCTCCATTTGCAGCCTGAGTTTGATTTGCAGGCTGGAGAATTAAATTCCACCTCATTGGTTTTATGTTTCTCCCACCGTTTGTCCATTCATTCACTAAACATTTATTGAGCTACAACTGTAGCTGGGTCCACTGCTAGGTGCTGGTATAGAGGAAGAGGAGGAGACTTTCCAAGAGTGGATAAGCCCTGCCCTCTGCTCTGAGTGGTTCATGCTTCTCCTTTTTTAAAAAAAAATTAATTTTAATTAGAAAAAATAGCCATGAGACAATTTCAAAACAGGTTAGTGGGAAAGTTACAATAAATACATTGCAATAAATAAAATTTCTGTCTTCATAGTAGTTATTCACATACAAGATGCAGACATGATCTTTTGTCTAAACAATATTAGTACAAATCTTTCTTCTCATTGGACTAAGAAAAAGTAGTTGTATGTCTATTCTGTTATAGACATATTTTTTTTACTACAAAATGGTCTTTCATTTATATCTCCCTTTTTTGTTTTGTTTTGTCAGAGATGGGTGTTCCATTGTTATTAGAGAAGCTGTATTTGGTGGGGGGGGGTGTTTCATGCTTCCGACAGGAAGACAGACTTGTGAAGAATACAAAGGTAGTGCAGGATACATGCAAACCCAGACCAACTCACTGCACATCCCAGATTAACTTATTTTCTAATGGCTTAGTTACTTAGGTTATTGCCAATACCAGGTTGTACTGTGTAGCAATCAGTCACTGCACTGTTATTTGTTATCTTCAACAGGGCTAAACAAGCAACAAGACAACAATGGAGGATAAATTTACAGTGATGAACAGAAGTGGTTTCATTTGTCTCCTTTATACTTTCATGTTAGAAGCAAATCCAACCAGCCTGGATTGCAGCACATTTCCTCAACACACCTGCAGCAATGACCTCTTGTACTTACTTCAAAAACAGGTTCATATCCACAACTGAATTGTTTTGTGGCAATAACCTCTGAAGACAGGCAATGCCTTCTGGGGGAAGGTAAATGACTTGCATCAGGCTACACAGTTCTTCTCATTCCAGAAGCTGTTTTCTCTGGGGTCTGTCATACCACCCCAATTTTCAATCAGGCACTTGTTATTCATTAAGCACCTTGATGCACTGTGTGGATTCATTTCCCAGTATCTAGATGCTGGTTTATCACATCACCTGAGTAGTCATTCATGACTATAAGTCAGTGGCCTTTCGATACCTAAGAGATGTCTAGTTGTAGTCACGTTCATGACAAACGCTTCAAGCCCCATAGAATCTTCTGGCACCAGCTCTCCATTATTTGCTGCATCCTGGCTGCAGGACCTTGACATTCACCTTCATTCATTAACCCAAATGATCTTTCTGATGGTCATTACAACAAAACAAATGAACAAACAAATCAGGTCTTTTTTTTTTTGATGCAAATGGGAAACAACTTAGTTTTTTGAAAGTCAAAGTGGCCTTTGTGTTTGGAAATTAACTTTTTACAGCACCTGGGGGTACTTATTATTCACTGGATACTTATAGGAATGTAAATGGGATCGATTAATTGATGGGAGAAATTATATTATGTAAATGCAAATTCAGAATTGAGTGTAGTGTTCATAGTTCTCTGGAAAACATTTTCAAAGGCCGGGTTAGGCCTGAGGAAATTGGAAGTTGTAGTTTTTGCTATTAAAAAAAAAAGACGAAGAAGAACACAAACTGAAAGAAAAAAAAAGTGAGTTTGCAACAAACTTGGTAATGAAGGCCAGAATTTTCTTTCTTTCCTTTTTGACAATGTTATCACAATCTGTTATCATCATCTAACTGTACCATAGAAATGCCGATGTAAAGGAATCAGGCAAGCTTTTGTTCAAGCCTTTTTGTTAGAAATCCTGGCTTACAAGTCTTATCAAGCTTATAAAGCTCATAAATACTGGGACCCCAAACAACTTAGAAAGACAGAAAGACAAAAACCGAGAGCAAGGGGGGTGGAGAACGGTGATAAAACGAAGCTGAAGAGGGCAACACAAAAGACTCCAGAGCCATTAATTTTTAGAGCTGATGCAGCTACTAGTATTTTATGAAGTTTAGAAATATGAGTATTAAAAGACACTAATATCTGCCCTTGTTCTCTTTCTGTTGCGGTTTTACTATAAAGATAAGCCACTCATATTTGGATCTTGCACACAGACTTGTCACAGTGAGGCGCTATTATGATCAAAGTGTTCTGTCAGTTAGAATTTGCCCTGGCCCATGGTCTTCTGTCTTTGTTCTTTCCTTTGTCTTTTGTCTTTAGTTTTTCACCTTTTCATGGACTGCTCCATGTACCATTTCTTTTCTCTATTCCTGGCTTTTATTGTTCTTTTTTTTTTTTCTTTTGGTTTCATTTTCTGGTTTAAAACCTCAGAGCTTATTTTCAGGTAAATGGCAACTGTTTATGTTGACTAGCTTGTCTGCATTGTGCTGCCTGTGCTGTCTCTGTCTCCATTTAAATGTAGATTCTGACTTTACACTGGGGAGGTAGGTGAGCACCTTTCAGCTGCAGAATTAACACCAAGGTGAAAATCCGAGCTTGAAATAGTGCTATGTTCCCCTAACCAGAGCCCTGTGAATCCAGTTTGAATGCTCCAAGTCATTTATTCATAGGGGCCTTGTAACCCAGAGGGGAAAATAGGGTGATGGCAGATCTATATATTTACTGAGGCCACAACACAAAACTTTAGGTCAAAGAAATCAAATGCTAAAGAGTATCACCCAGCCCATTATAGATACCAATCCAGCTGCAACAAAGGGCTCTACTCATGACCTCTTGGAGTTAGTGATCACAGGGCATATTTGAGAATAATCTGTATCTTGCTTCCTTGCTTAGGAGTATTTGAGAAAGGGATACAAAGGTGTGCACTCCAATCAAGGCTTCATCATGTGTCAAGCATAATGCCTCTGGAATCAGTTAGAATTTGCCCTGGCCCATGTCCTTATCAGTTAGTTCTTATCCTGGTTGCTAGTTGCTGGTGATGTTTATTGTCTTTTGTTTTGTGTTTTTGAGCTATACTGTGGCATCTATTTTATAGGCAGAAAAAAATCTTATTTTACCCTCTTTCTTCTGCTCCATTTTACTGATAGTCTGTTAAAGGGGAGGAAATGAGTATCCCTATTCAAGTCTAGGTAACTTATATCCATGCTTTTCTGAAAGCTGTTTCCAAGCTAATAATACTTCCAAATGACACTCACCTGCAGCTTTTTTATTCCAAATAATTCAGTGGAGAATGTGTATTAGAAATCTCTAAAAGTCACACATCATTGAGGCCATAATGATAGTTGTACTTGTAGAACTGCATCCTAATTGAGCTTATCAAGAACATAGTACCTGATGTGTTGCATGCCCCAAATAGAACCCCCCTCATTCTATAAGAGGCTCGTTGCCAGCTCAAATCATCCAGGGTACTACTCTAGTTCTGTGCACATGCTGTGTCACTTGGTTCAGCTCGTTTAACCTCTCTGGGCGTCAGCTACTTGGTCCTTGTGTAAAATGGAAATTCTAATCACAATATAACACCAGGATTTACTTTAAGGACAGCTGCATTTAATACAAAGAAAGAGTTGAAAACAGTGTGAGCCCAAATAAGTAGTCAGTAAATATTGGGAATTCACACACCTACACACACACACACACACACACACACACACACACACACTATGTGTAGATAGAAAATCCTCCTGTAGTCCTTTGAAGCCAGAGTGAAGTTAGCTCTAAAGTCCAATGTCATTTACTTTTCTGGAAACTTTGATATGGAGGAAATAAGAGAATGGCAGAGGAGTGAAGCTGAAAGCAGCAGAACTTGGCAGAAAGTGGCAAAGAAGGAGGGAAGCATTTTAGGGTGGGTCCTCAGGTGCCAGACTTAGCTCAAAGTCCTCAGGACCGCACTGCCAGAGAGATTTAGGGCTGAGGACTTAGAGGTCCCCTTCCAGTTCTGACAGTCAGAGGGAGAAAGGCTTTTGCACCTCATTTGGTCTAAACATTTGGTTTGCAAATGGCAGCCCTGGGCATCCTGGGCTGTGGAGGCCTCATGTTTATTTAAGGACTCAGTTCCAGGCCGATCCCAGACGCGGGGTTCACCACAATAGTCAGCTGTTGATATTCGGATCCCATGAGCATTATAATATGTTTAAAATTGCAACACTTTTAAAACCAGATGTTCCACATAAACTGCACACAAGGGGGAAAAAGACAAAAAGAAAGAAAGGGGAAAGAAAAGAGGACAGGCGTATCTGTCACTTGGCATAATGCTGAGGGCTTCAGGCTTTCAGAAAATTCAGGACAAATTGAGTGAGCCCCATAAAGCTTGTTCTGGATTTTCTTCTGCAGAAAAGATTAGAAGGAAATCACTTTAACAGAAAGGATGGCTCCATCCCAGTGAAGACAGCGATGGAGCTGCAGTCAGGGGAAGTCCCTGCGGTACAGCTGGGGATGGATTTTTAGGGTATGGGTGGGCTTCACTGTCATCCAGTTCTCTCTGTGGTTCTCTGTGAACCACTCCTTTTAAACCTCTGTTTCCCTCCTAAGTTCTCAGAGGAAGTAGGGGCTTGTGTCGGATGTATTCGTAGCAATGTGTTTGTGTAGAGTGCTTAAGTGGTTCCTAGCACACCTCTTGGGTTGAATTACCTGGATTCAAATTCCAAGTTCACAGCTTGGTGATTGCCCATGGATAAGCTAGTGGATTTAATGTTCCATGGCTCCCTCTATAAAATGAGGACTTTAAAGACACCTAATGAGCAAGGGAGCTAGATTATTTAGCATGGTATTTGGTATATAAGACTCCATTTTAGATACTTTACATGGAAGACACTTTTTCCCCCAATTCAGACTACTTAAGAATAACTGCTGTGAAGGAAATCCTGGCAACTTTGCATTCTCCCCTGGGGTAATTGGATAATTTAGGGTGTCCTCATGTCAACCCCCAAATCACCCGTCCACACAGTTGGAAATGATGGGTTAGGGGAGAAACAGAGCAGAGGCATGGTGTAATGGAAAGGCGGCTCGAGCAGACAGACCTGGGCCACTGCCCAGTCTCTGCACCTCGCGAGCTGTGTGGCCTCCTCATGGAGCCTCCTCCCTGCAAGGCCTGAGTCGTACTTGGGTCCTGATCACAAGGTTGTTTCTCAGAAGGGCAGAAGATTCCAAAGGGCTCATTTTGGCTGAATGGTTTGCACACAGAAAGCATGTGATCAGTATTATTATTGTTTATTCCATCATCCCCATGGCTCTTGAAATCATGTTTTCGTACATTTGTCACATTATTTCTGCCCAAACACAGAATTTATTAGAATATGTTCTTCCTTGCTCATATACATCTGCTGATAACCAACCCACCAACCAATCAACCAATCAATACAATGAACAGACACAAACAAACAAACAAAAAGAATAAACAAATATATCTGAGCAATTCCATCATTACACATTGGCCTTTTGTAGAGAGCTCCTCTACCCCATTTTGACTTCTGACCCCACCACCCTGGAACCAGCCACTTCCTCCTAAACATCTCCATCTTCTTCATCTGTTGTTTGTACATTTGTCTCAGTTTGAGTCCGTGTTGTTGACTATGTCTCAGCTAATGCTTACTTCTCAGTAAAGTAAGCTCAGACTTATCTCTAGGAGACATTCTCCTAGCTATGCTCTGCTTTTTAGTGTTTGATAGTACTCAAAGCTCACATATCAAAGCTCAGAGTTTCTTGTATCATCCTTTCTTACTTGACTCTTTCATTTGTCCATAACTATCCTGAAGGAAAGAATGCTGCACTATTCACCATATCACCTCAGCACACAGCACATGCTGCTCCTTAGGACCTTGGTGAAAGCATGTGTGGAAGAAAAGATGGATAAAGAGATGGGTGGTGGGTAGATTTATGGATGGATGAATGAACGACCATATGGAGTCATGGAGACATGGGTGGATGGATATGATACATGGATGGCTGAGTAGAAGGTGGGATGGAGATGGATAGTTGGATAGATGAATGAATAGGTAGGTAGGATAGTACATGGACAGATGGATGAATCACCTGGGATTATTAAAGGGAGTCCTTGAACTCAGCTAAGTTTTAGTAGGTTAGATTTTCAGCCTGTCACCCAAGGAATCAGGAGTGCTAAGAAATTGACCGTAAGATCAGATCTTTTCCTCTTAGTCACTGGACTGTATCATTAGCAAGTTCTATTTTTTTCAGTGTGGCCTTCTTGCATTAAACATATACTCTGCCCAATTCTCTAGTTTCTCCTCATACTGGCTTTCTTCTCCTCTGTGCAGAAGACTCATCAGCATCTTCTTGGTCTTTCCTGTCAGCAAGGTCTCCCCAAGCACAGCCTCTCAGCTGTGTCCTTGAACTTTCAGCTGCCTGACTCCTACTCATTCTCTTGGGTTGTAGGTAATTATGCCTAACCTGCTCCAACTCCAACCCTACTCTCTGAACTTGGATGGGCCTCTCTGTTACTTGTGTTACAGCCTTTCTCATGTTCAACATAGCACTTTCCGAGATTCTAATTACATAGGAATTGGTGTGATTGCTGGTTTAACATCTGCCTTCTCAACCACAGTGTAAACTTGAGGTGCCATGTTGGTAGATTTCACTGCTATAACACCACAGCATCATCAGGAATCATAGGGAGTGTGTATTTAATAAGTGATGCTTGTCACTGAAATTGATATCATAGAAGTAGGGTCCCATGAATACTTTAATATGGTTTGTAAAATACAGGATTGGTAGTCAGTTGCCACAGCTAGTAATATACCAGTTGTTAACAGCATGCACCCATTCTGATTAATCAAATCTGGTTAGTTATAGAGAGACATAACTGTGCTTTTATGTCAGGTATTCAAAGGGAACCATACTAGGTAGATCTTTATACCTCCAATCCCAAATGAAGTTCAGATCTACTGCTCTGGAGTCTGAGAAGGATCTATCTCATGGAAGTTTCTGAAAAACCATGAGGGGTTCTTCCCACAGTCCCCACAATGTGCAAATCTGTGTTTTCCATCTGCGCCTGCCTTGTATTCATCCCTACCATATGCATCCTTCACAGCTACGTGTCACACATGAAGAATATTCTGGGTTGCTTGAAGTCATTGATGATTCATGCCTAGGGAATGAATGGGTCACCAAGAAAGGCATACATGGAACAGAGCAACATGCATAAGTGTTTCCCTCCTTTGAGGAAGAACCTCTGAAGAATTGTCTGGGAAGGAATAGACCTTGATGACCTACAGAACAGATGTGAGTTTCAGTCACATCTGTCCTTAGAGTGTCAGACAGGAGAGGAGAAAGAAGACAAGACAAACAGCTTTCTTTCTAAAAGGAGTGTATAACTCAGCCCTAACTCGATTCCTTATCCCACTTGTCAAAGGCTAAGGTCACAAATAATAAGACAGCAAGTCCTGTTTACCATGGGCCAGGCACTGTACTAAATGCTTGGCAGGCATTTATTCATTAATTGAATCCTCAGAACCATCCAGCAAAGCTCAGCTTTGTTACCATTCTCCTTTGGGTTTGATCAGACAGCGACTTCCCACATTCAACACATGAAAAAAGAAAGCTCAAAGGGATTCAAGGTGTCCCTGAAGTTTGCACACCCAGCAAGAAGCAAGACAGTTGACTCAATGTCTGTGCACCACCAAGCCCATGCTCTTTCTTCTGTCTGCTGTTGCCTTGACGCACACCAACATTTTTGAAAAATCAAAGAAAAGGGAAAGCTTTCTGGCAACTCAGCAAAGGCAATTATGAACAAACCAAGACTGTGTTTGGTAAATACATATGTCTGGCAGGAGTGGACTGTGCATGTGGGGAGAAAACACGGAGTCCAGATCCATTCTGAACAGGAGCATAATTGGTAAGCAGTTGTTTGTTGGAGTGGGCCATTGGGAGAGGATACAGGTAAGGGAATCAGCCAGAAGCTCCTGCAATACCTTCTTTGAAGAATCCCAGACTTATCCTCTTTTCCTATGATGGAAAATAAAATTACCTAAGACATTCATGCCAACTCTTCACCATGACACTAAAGGCCTTGTGCAGTGTGACATCACTTCTTTCTTTAGCTTCCTCTAGGGCCTTCTCATCACTCTCTTCTAGGCCACTGCTTATTTGGTGGCACAGATTGGCTCCACAAGTCAGGAGCTGTACTCTTGCCACTCTGTTCCTAAAACACACTCCTCTTTAGAGCACCAGATCCTATCCACCTCCTCCATCAGTCTAGTCTTATCTCAGCTCTACTTCCTCCCGGGATGTTCCCTTAACCCATCTATTTGGATGATCCTCTTCTAGGTACCCCCATTACTCTTTTTTCCTTGACTAACACTTCACTTATCATCATTGTGCTAGTTCAATGCACAGCAGCTTTACTCACTTTTCTCTTTTTTCCATTTCTCTCTCTCTCTTTCTCTCTCTCCTCTCTCCTTCCCTCCTCTTTCCAATAAGATGACAACAGAGATGGTATCTCTCTTTTCATTTCCATGTCCACGGTACTCACAGAATTTGCTGACTAGGCACAAATGTGGTGCGGACTCAGGATGTACATCCTGTAAGGGTAGAGGAGAAAGTTGTGGTTTTGATCAAAACAAGTAAAAAGAAGAGCATGAAGCTGTATTTGGAACATAACCTTGGGTTCCACTGCCTCCGTGGTCAACTGTCAATCATAGCAGCATGTAGCAGCTAGAAGCAGTTTCATCACAACCTGTGAATGGCAGCTAACTGACCCACTCAACCATGCCAGCTCCAACAAAGGGAGGCAGAAGCATCTCCCACATGGCTAAGACGAGAGACTCCCTGTGACCCCAATAGCAGCCTTGTCTACGTGCTTTGCTCCTGGTTCATCTTGAATAAGACAACCTACCTTGTCAGAAGCTCCATCCCACTGTGATAGCAACAGTCATGGATGCGTTTTAAAAATAAGAGCCAAACTGCCCTTGTCTAAATGTCCCAATGAAGAGAAACTTTCAAATCTGATTTCTTAAGCTCTTGCATGATAGAAGATATTTGTCTTTATATTTGAATGATAATGTGACTGGTTGCAATTTTTAGGTGTCACATTTTCTTTCCCTGAGGGTGTTTGATACATTGTCCCACTGTCTTTCAGTGTTAAATTATCCCTGACACGATGTCTGGAGCCAGTCTGATGTTTTTTGGTCCTTATTGATAACTTAACTGGGCTGTCATGAGATTCTCACTTTCTCTTGGCAGCTTGAGAACTATGGAAATATATGTCTCAATATTGATTAATTCCTATAAGTTTTCCTGGGGCACATTATGTTCTTTCTAAAATTACATCTTTGAAGTTTTTTTTTTCTCATGTATTCATGTTGTTGGATTCTTGTTTTAAACCTACGAATTGTGTTATGTTTAGTCATTTTTGTCTTCAAGAACTATTACCCCTCACCCCCCTTAACTCTCTAAAATTGTAAAATTGACATATTGTTTTATTTGAGGAAAACAGTCTTTAACTGTATCATTGAATGCCTATTCTTTCGCCTTTAATTTTCTCATGTGTGTCAGTTATACATGAATTTAACACATATCAATTATGTCACAATCTGTCTTTTTTCACTTCATTCCATTGTCATTATTTTATCTTGAATGATTCTTAACTCTTTCCTTTCATTATTATTTAATTTTATATTATTCTCAAGTCTACCTTCATGTTCTTCATATTTGTCTTCAATTCTGCCTCCTAAAGTGACATACGAACTATTGATTTCTGTAAGGGTTTTGCTTCCTTTTAACCAGATTTTCTGAGATTTACCAAAGCATTTCTCATCAGCAACTGTTGTGTCATTTATTCCTTGATTCTTTGTAGGTGTCTGGTTCATGACTCAGTGTCACCCCAAAGCCTTATTGCTTATAGGTCAGGCTTTTGAAGGATGGTTGAAATGTGGGGTGCTCTAGCTAAATGTAATGTCAGGAGGATGGGCCTGATTGGAAGGGGTAGGTCACTGGGAGCGTGGCCTCATGCAGTGTATCTCTTGTCTTGGCTTCTTCCTTTACTTTCTACTGGGTAGGTGTCTGGTATTGTGACCCAGTGACAAGAAGCAGAGTAAGTGAGCTTCGAAGTTTCACTTCATAGGGTTTATTTTTGGGGTAATCTGTTAGAAGAGTTGGGAAAGTGTGTACAATTTCTATCACCTACTCACCTGAGAAAACATCTCCTGGGATTACCCTTCCTCAGAACATTCTTGGTTGGGACCCAGCTGTCCAGATCGGCCCCTCAGGGAGAAGAGTGTGCAGGATTTGGTTTGGAATAATATGACTTTGGCAGGGACAGGCCTGCCATGGGTCACTGTCCCTAATAGAACCCTATGGGAAAACTATACTGTGGTAAACAGGGTCACCATCACCAAAAAGTTTTCAGAAATTCAACCTCTCACCACCCCAAGTGAAGCAGCATTTCATAAGATCATAGGTAAGTGATGTTTGCATTAAAGTTTGTAAAGCACCATCCTGAGAGACCTCCCAGCAAAGATATTTCCTGCTGAAGACATCCTCTTCTTAAGTCTTCAAATTCCCATTTTTATCCACACTCTAGGAAGCTATCTTAGGTAAACAGCTCTCCACTTGAAAGGGAGAGAGAGCCCATAGCTCTCCGTGAAGCTCCCAAGTTGGTTGATATTTTTCAAAGTGCAAATCCCTGTCAGCTGAGATTTACTGCCTATTTGAAGAGGAGAATGGCCACTGGAGTGAACATCCTGATCAATAATTCAAATTAAGAAATCCCATTTTTAACGTTCACACCATAGCAAAATGACGACGACAACGGGGCCCAAGTTATGATTATTACAAACTTCAGTTATCAGAGATTGCACTCAGATTCAGGCAGCCCCAGACAGAGAAAGATGAGCAAAACTACTCCAGTTCCCTTAAGAGACTGGGCTTCTTTCAGACATGACCAATGGTTTGTATTAGTCCTGTAGGAACCGTCCATCGTGTGCTCTATTGAATTTTGAAAGAGTGTGGACTGGCTCTCTGGTAATGAAGATGGAGACGCCCAGTTGAGAGCAGAATGTGAAGCTCACAAGCATAACAAATTGTTTCCTGAAGATCTAAATGTATCTAACATCCTAAATGTGATTCTGAGGCGTTGCACTCTCTTGGGTTGTGATTTGTTTTCCTAGCAGGCAGCTCAAGAGAACGTGGTCTTCCAGGGCACCGTGAGAAATGGGAGTTACACAGAAGGAAGAGCTGCACAGCACAAGGCAGGAATAAACGAGGCACCATCCTGTGCATGTGGGCATGGAGAATGCCTCTGTGCACATAATAGATGGCCACGTGTCACAAAGGGACCCTCTCACTGGGGGCTGCAGGAAGCGGTTGATGACCATAGAGGTATCTGCCAATTTTTCTGTATTGTACCTGTGTGACAGAGCCAATACATATTGTAAATAACAAAAATCCAGAGCATAAATCTGTGGCTCACCATTGTCAGTACAAACTTTAAAACACAATCCCATGGCCTTCAATACCCTATTTCCTGGAATGGAAATATCTCTCAGCAAAGTGAAGTGCCCCATACTATCTTCAAGTCCATTGCTTACCAAGCTTCTAACTTGTCTTTCTTGATTTGCATCAAAGAAAAGCCAACCATACAATTCCTCATCTTTGTATCATCTCCCATGTTTAAAAAATGTCGGCATTTTTGGATCAGGGCCCTTGATCTCTTTAATGGACTTGGGGGAAGATGCTACTATTGTTTGATTTTGTAGGGTCATAGGAAGTTAGTCATTTTGCCCGGATCCCTTGCCTCAGCTTCTGAGGGTCAGAACTTGTATCTGAGAGACTTAACTCGAGATTTAATATTCTTACCCCCTTTACAGTGAATGACCTTTCAGATGATTAGATTGGATCCAAGCAGCTGTTCAAAGATTTGCCATAGAGTAGAAATCTTAGAAGGCAAAAACATGAAACTGAAGGAGTACAGAGTGAGTCTGGGGTCATCCAGAGAGGAGCCCCCAAAAGGAGGGAAGAGCCTGAGGCAGTCCCATGGCAGGCACATCATCCAACCCTGTCCTGATGATAGCTCCATATCGCACATGTGATAGCCATGTGTAGTATATACACCACGAGGAATGCTTTCATCTACAAGAACAGAAAACCTGATTCCAGATCTTTAAACAAATAAGAATTTAATGTGCCTCTGTTGCATGGAATTCAGAGGTAAAAAGATGTTTTAGCCTTACGCAGTGGTTCTCAGTCCGGGATGACCCTTCTTTCCTCCACTCTCTCAGGTCATTTGACGATGCCCAGATACATTTGGGGGGGGGGGTTGTCCCAACTTGAGAGATGCATTTTTATTGTTGCTGAATTCTACTGGCTTCTAATCAACTAGAGCCATGGTTACTGCTAAACACTACATAGTGAAATGAAGAAAGGAAAAAGAATTAAAAAATACATATATATATATATATATATATATATACACACACACATACATACACTAGATAGCTAAGATTATACTATTATTTTTTATTAGTTAATCGAAAAGAATGGCTTGTGCTTATGTCATTTGATCATCTTTGAAAGCCTATATCTTATAATCTGAGCAACTTTGAGCTTGCCAGGAAAGCGCTTATTCCACAGAGCCATCTCCCCGGCCCCCGAGCAACTATTTTGAAGATAACAATATGCAATATAATAATCATTGTTTAGGCATGGTGGTAAGCACCTGTAATCCCTGAACTTGGGAGGCTGAAAACAGGAGGCTCACTACAAGTCTGAACTGTGCAGTTAGACCCTGTAGACCCTGTACTAAATACATTTTTTAAAATTCAAAAAAAAAACAATGTTAATTTATTATCTTATTTGAAATTCTGTGTCATTTTTTTCTTTAACATAAAAACAAGTGAGCAGAGCAGCCTTCCATAATGAAGGGTCATCCCAACCCTAACCGCAGTGCTGAGCTGGGGAGAGGGGAAGCTCAAGAGGAAACGCCACCAAGACCCACGTGTCTGGGCTTTGCTTCATGGCCTCAACTGGGCAGCAGAATTCCATCTGCACTCAAGACAGGAAAGTGGGCGTGGGAGACAAGGCACCTGCAATAGCTACGCCTTCGCCTTTTACTGGGCAAAGCAAGTCCTTCCCAGAACCCTGAGAAGGCCACCACTTCCATATGACCGGCTAGAGGAGACACCCAAGGGTACGGGGTGGCCATTGTATGGCATAGGGCTGAGAGCATGGCTCTCCCACGCAAACCCAGGGCCTGCTCACTGGTGAGAAGAGTAGTGGTCAGCTCATACTTTGTGTGCGCCACACCAGGCCGGGGATTTCACTGATACTGCTTGCAAGTGGCTCTTGCACTCGGTCCTGCAGACGTCATCAGAAGGGTAGTGTGCTCTCTCCCCCCTGCAGTGGTGCTAAACCAAGCAGACTCCTCCAGCTGCCAGCACCTCTATGTAAAGGGCTACCCCATCCCCAAACCAAATGTTTTTAAAGCTTCTTTCCCATTGATAAATCGTCTGAGCAGAGACAGACTGAATTATTTATCTGGACTCTGAAAATCAGTATGGGCTATTCTCAATGCGGCTGTGGGCCAATTTTAGAGAATGTATTTGTGGAGCAATAAATAATAATATTATTCCCAGCCTCCTTTCATTGCTCTTTGATTCATTCATGCAACAGTCATGTCATAGAATCTTTTCGGGACTGCGAGGCTCCTGACATGGGAAATCTTCTTGACTGTAAGAAGTTTGAGGACAGACATCACATCCTTCTTGACCTCTCTGGTATTCCCATAGCCCAGCATATGGAATCGCTAGTGGTCAGCCTCCACTGTGTTTGTTGAATGAATAAATGAATGAATGCAGTGTTATCTTCTTAGGGATCTTGTTCTACTGGGAGGTAGATACAGAAAGTAGGCAGATGCACATCATTGTTAGGAAAGACACATATCCAGGGCCGGCCAAATAGCTCAGTGGATTAAAGAGACTATAAGCAGACACAGAGGCCATGGGTTCCATCCCTGGGCTGTCTATGCCAGACCGCCCCCAGGGTGTGCTGAGGCGGCCACTGAGGCTGAGAGTGGTGGCGTGTGCCTGTAATCCCAGCTCTTGGGAGGCTGTAAACAGACAGATCACCATGAGTCAGGTCTAGTAGTGAGACCCTAAACACCCTGTAGACCCTTCCCTAAAATACAGTAAAATAAAAGAAAGACACATAGCCTAGCTGTGGGGGCCTCAGGGCAGGATTCCTAAAAGAAAGGCTTGATCAAAAATGAAAGCTGAAATACGGAGAACTGTAAATAAAACATGTGTATTTGTTCTTAACTTGCTTACCCAATCCAAAGTATCTCCTTTCTTACCCATATTAGATTTGGGGAACATAAATACACATTTATTTAAGAAAGTAAACAATACAAAAATTTAAAATTTTCTCCAGGTTCAAACAATCTGTGAGCTTGGGTTTTAAGTCCCACATTCTTGCCTTCTGTATACACCAAGACAGCTCTTCTTAGGACCTCACCACCCAGAGACAGAGGAGGAAGGAAGGCCGTGCTTGGTGCTCTCCCTGCTCCAGGAATTCTGGGCAAAGCCCCTCTGTGGGCGGGTCAGGGGAGGTCCCGGATGTCGGCCAATGTGCTTACATTTCTTCTGTTACCTCTCTCCGGTCTCAGCCTTCTAAATCTCCGTGTTCTGGCAGGACATTGCCCTGAGGCTTCTGTGGAAGCAGGAGGCATGAGTCTCTCTACAGCAACAAGGGGCACGGAGCCCACAAAAGGAAGGCTCCATCGCCAAGGGACAGGCAGGGAGGTTCACCAGGTGAATGGCTTGTGGCTCAGATCCAGCCTCCTCACACTGCAAAGTCCTTTTCTGACCACTGTCCTGGAGAAGAGAGGCTTGCTCTCTTCATGCCTGTATATGTTATCGCTCTCCTGGGGAGACCTCGGGCCCCTTAGATTTATCCTGCCCACCCCCCATCATTATCCACAAGCGATTTCATGCGTTCTTGCTAATATTTCGCAAGCCCCAGCAATGGATGAAGCGTGCATGATGGTGAACAAAAAAGTGATCGCTTCTTCGCAAAGTGGAAAGGTCACTTGAAAATTCACCCAGTACTCCCTATTATGATGAGCATCGTGTATCATAAGACAGGGCATTCGGGGAGATACCAGAGTGGGCCAAGGGCGTCAAGACGTGGAGATGGCCTGTGACTGGTCATGTGCTGTGGCACATCCAGCAAGAGCTCCAAAGTGTACAGATGCCAGTGTGGGTTCCTCATGAGCTACCATGAAGACAAAGACAAGAAAATGATGGCAAGCACTGTTTCATTTGTGTTGTGCCTCTTAGACTTCTCATATTTCATCAGATATGGTTGGCATGAGCCTTGTATCCTTACTAGACCGTGGGTGCATTCCTTCAGCATGAGGATATGACTTTATTATTTTGTTTTCCTAGAACTCTGTCTGAAAGGCAATAGGGTATCAATATTTAAAAGGAATATGACATTTTTTGCCTTCAAGTAATATTTGCTATAAGACAATATTAGTAGACTTTTCATTTTGAAAAAATGATAGCTACTATTGCAGGAAAGTCTTATAAATTTTATTAAATGCTAAAAACTTTTTATGAGCTGTAGAACGATTGTATTTGGCTCTTAGTTTTATGATACATATTTTATTTTTAAATGCATCATCTGTATAGTAGTGTCTCTGCCAGGGTTTCTTGCCTAAAGATTTTTCAAGACCTTTGAAGAGCACCAAGATAGATAGGTTTTAAGAGCACTGTATAGACGCTCATTTACCAAAAAGCATATGCAATAGAAAGGTCTTGCCAAAGGCTTCTCAGAGTGAAGTGGGAGGAGCTTGGGTTTTCTTGCTGATGGCTCCCTTGAGAAGAGGGCTGTCAGTCAAGAGAAAGGAGCAAGCCAGCTTCACCCCCATTGGTGGGCAAGATTGACACCACCCTAGTGGAAAGATCACTTAAAAATTCACCAACTAGTGGAGATATTAATCTGTTATCAAAGAAAATGGTAATATATATATATATATATATATATTTGTACTTGATACCACAGTGATTAATCACGTTACAAGGTTAATTTATCTTCCTTATACCTTTGGTAGAGGGGTGTTAACTGCTGAGTTGAGATCTCTAACTAACTTGAACTTCACAACAGGGACAGGAAATCCAAGGGCATCGTTTAACTTGACCCACCTCCTTCATCAAGTTAATAGTAGGAGTCCATGGATGAGGTGTTATGAGGGTGGCAAAGCTTTCTATGCCCCTGAGAACTCAACAAAAATACCCTTGATAACTCATGTCATTGCCCATGCGTGACACTTGTTTGCCCAAAATTCCTAGGAAGGCACCTGAAAGGTGTTTGCTTCCTGATCTCAAACCCATGCCAGCTTCATCAGGGTGTGATTTTGAGATGGGGCTGTTGCCTGTTGTACACAGTAACCCAAAACTGTGTCAAAATGCTTCCCAGTGAAGTTGGAAAGAAGAGATAAGGCTTGAGGCTGATGTTGGCTTTCTGACTCTTAGACAAGTCCTTTTAAAGATTTAAGAATATTGGTAAATTGGGATTGGAAGGATGGAGTCTTTCATCCTCCTGTTTAGTCTTAGTCAAAACATTTTAAAATGGGCTAGGGAGATAGCTTGGCAGTCTGAACACTGCCTGGCAAGCATAAGAACCCGAGTTTGATCCCCAGTACCACATGTTGTGCTGGTCACAAGTCTGATCTGTGCAGCAAGATCTGTACCAAAAAAAATATTTTAACTTTCAGTCCTCAGATTCATCAGCCAAATAATGAAAAGGTAAGCTCAAAGATTGTGGTGCTCCAATTCCTCTCTTCTTTGTGTAATTTTATTCTGAGTGAGAGTTGACACAAGAGATAAGTTTGCAGAGGGGATAGCATTATTTCCATCCTTACCACCCTTGTATCTCCCATGGAGAAGAGCAGATAAAAATTTGACTTAGTTCATTCAATCTAGGACCTTCTTACTGCAGTGTGGGAAAGGGAGAGGGGCTGGAGATACCAAGAAAGAAGAGAGTTCTCGGTAGAAAGCATAGGCTGGTTTGAGCCTAGTGAATTCTCTCCATGTGTGATTTGGTTGTTGCTTTCTCCATCAGAGGAGTCGTCATCTCATTCTCCCACATTGAGATGCAAGGGAGGTGTGAAGATCAAATGATAAAAAAGGCCAAAAGGAGCTAAGCCAAAAATGATAGGCAATCATGCACATGTGAAGTATTGTGGTATTTATTAAGCTACAAAGAGGAGCCCAGCAGGACCTTTGTGGGTGTTCACTGAAGAGAACAGTGGTGACGTTGATTCCACTTGCTGATTGCCTGAGTGATAGCAAGGTTACACGAGTGACTCTGCACACAGCAATGGTGGTTTGAAAAGCTGAGCGCTTCTTTTGCCCAGTACCTTAAAGGTCCCCCAAGCTATCTAAAATGAGCGTATTTTCTGTACAAGAGGAGTGTGCTTATCATGTAAGTACTTTGTCGTTCTGACTGCTCTTCCGGCACCTGCATGACTTCTTACCATCCCTGCAGCAAAGGCAAGGCTGGGGCATCACAATCCCTGACTTGAAATTAGCTACAAAGCTACTGTGACAAAAACAGCAAGGTATTGGCAACAAAAACAGACCTGATGATCAATGGAACATGTTACAAGATGCAGGAATAACTACAAACACTCTAAGCCACCTTGTGTTCAACAAAGGGTCAAATAGCTTCACTGGAAGAAAGGTTGCCTCTTTAATAAGTGCTGCTGGGAAAACTGACTTTCCACATGGTGAGGACCAAAACTAGACTCATATCTCTCACCAGGCATTAAGCTAAAACCAAAATGGATCAGAGATCTAAATATTAAAACAGAAACATTAAATCTGATGGAAAGGAGAATAGATAGGACTCGGCATAAGTGTAGCAAAAGACTTCATGAACAAAATTCCAATCTTAAGGAAATATCACAAAGAATAAACAACTAGCATCTCATTTTATTAAAAAGATTTTGCATAGCCAAAGAAGTCACTATTAGAATGAAAAGACAATCTATAGCATTGGAAAAAATTTGCCATGTTTTCCTTAATGCAAGGACAAATACATAGAATATATGACTATCTTAAAAGAAATCAGACCCCTCCAAATTTAAAGATCTGGGCATCTGAAACAAATATACACTTTTGAGGTGAAGTATAAAATCCAGATAAATATATGAAAAAATATTCAACATCACTGGTCCTTTGAGAGATGCAAATCAAAACAATGCTGAGATACCACAATACTCCAGAAAGAATTGCCATTATTAGGAAATCAAGTAATAACAAATGCTGGCAGGACCATGGCGGAAAAGGAAACTTCTCCATTGTTGGTGACAGTATAGACTGGTCCAACCACCATACAAATCTGTGTAGAGATTCCTTAAAATCTAAAACTAGGGTTTGCATTTGATTTAGCTCTTCTGCTTCTTGGTATCCTCCTGAAAGAACAAGAAGCATTATACCACAATGGTAAATATACACCCATGTTTATTGCTGCATAGTTTGTAATACCTAAATCTTGGAAACAGCCCACATGAACATCAACTGATGAATGGATAAAGAAGATGTGGGT
Organism: Tympanoctomys barrerae; assembly: GCA_002564285.1. NCBI lineage: Eukaryota > Metazoa > Chordata > Mammalia > Rodentia > Octodontidae > Tympanoctomys > Tympanoctomys barrerae. Next base: position 28,851 of record NDGN011545085.1, read on the forward strand.
GAATTTTTGTTTTGTAGTGGAGTACTACTCAACCATAAAGAAAGATAAACTTGAGACATCTCTAGACAAACATAAGGCATTTCTGATCCTGTTTCTTTGAGAACCAAGCAAGCCAGAATAAGAAATGGTATTCCCAAGAGAATATCCACCTTGGTGGAGCACCTGATACAAGCCAGGCCTTTGTGGGTATCTTGCTGACATTTCAACGATCCTAATGAAAATCTAAATACATAGAAATTATATATAACAAGGTCTTATTCTGAAAGAAGATTTCTGAATCTTAGTGCAACTTATATTTGGGGTTGGTTAATTCTTTGTGGTGAAGATGGTGGTAAGGATGGTGCTGGTCATCGTAGGATGTTTAGAGAATCTCAGTCCTCAATCTCAGACTCATCTACCCTTGCTATGAGGTTCTAGTATTGTTACAATGTAAACACTAATCATTTCGTATAAAAATTACACCTCAATCAAGCTTTTAAACAAAACAAACAAATCCCGACTAACTGAACACCACTTTTGATCTTTCACAGAGGGAACTGAATATGAATTGTGTTTAAAAATGTAGCAATCACTATTTTATAATTAATCCAGCAACCATTTGAAAAATTGGAGCCAAATTTCATCTTGCTCTCCTCACTGAGAGCTAAATGCCTGACCATTTAGAGTCTCAAATGCTACAATGATCATTTCCATCAAATTCCAAGAATTCACTCCATCTATTCTGCTGGCGATAATGTTAATAATATATCCTTTAAGAGTTCCAAGCATGAATTATTTGCAACAGAAGTCTGATGATAACAGCATGCATCAGACATTAGTTCTGGAGGCTGAATAATGCAGGGCTTCCACAGCACGGGTCGATAGAATTTGGATTTCTCCAAAACATTTGCCCTCCACTCTCTCATTCCGAAGAATGCTCTTGTACAAGCGTGTTCCCATGGAGACCGCAGGTCAGCTCTGATGCCTCAGTTGGTGTGGAAGATGCAGAGGTGCCTCTTCTTTCCACAGCCATGCCTTCAGGGTCCAGGATACCCCTGAGAGCTCCCGACAACAGTTAGTAATTAATTGATGAGAGCTGGTTTTCCAGATGCATTACTACAACACATGCTCCGATTACTGCAGGAACAGGAAAAGTTGACGAGGAAAGAGCACACTGGGTAATGTCTTCTTTACCTAAACCAAAGTAAATCAAAGACCCACCAGCATAATAAAATGGAGGACATAACTTCTGTATCACTGCTGGAGTCCCCCCAAATGATCAAGGTGTCTCACTCCTGAGTTTTTAATGTCTTTTCTCCTCTTCCTTGACCATTTTTGCATCTTCTTGTTCTCAGCTGCCTTAACAGACATTTCTTCCAGATTCACATTTGCTTTTTTCCACTAAGTTCTTAGTGCCTACAGTCATGCCTGATGCACAGTAAGTGTTCAGAAAAAAATTTTGGAAAAAGTTGAGTGTGTTTGGAGAATTAGATGAAAGGCTCCTGAATGGTTGGTCCCCTGCTTGCCTAATGACCTCTGTCCTGGTGAGTGTGACACATGGCCTCAGCTGAGAGCTTCTACATCAGGACCCACCTTCGTGGCAGCTGAATGGGCCTGGCAAACCTTTGATGTCCAGGACTTCTCTTCTGTATGCCAACAAAATGCCTGAATCATCTACTTTACACTCAGCTTGTACTGAGTGCTACAGGTATCAAAAGAGTAAAGTGAATGCTTAAAATCTGTTTTATAAGCAAGAAGGAAACTGATTAGGAAGCATCAGAAAAATATTGGCTGTGGTGGATGTGCTCACTGTCTTGATTTTGGTGATGGTTTCATGGTTTCATTCAAGGGTCAAAACTTATCAAAACTATATGGCTTAAATACATTAGCATATTGCTCATCAATTATACTTAAATAAAGCTGTTAAATATTAAGTAAAAGTGTCCTCCAAGATGGTGAGGCAATTGTTTTTTTTTTTTTTTTTTTTGAGGCAATTGTTTTTAAGGCTCAGCCATTAGTCAGAATTTATAGTCAAGACAGATTTTTTTTTTTTTTTTTTTTTGTGGCACTGGGG
>NDGN011545085.1:30953-55706 GCA_002564285.1 Tympanoctomys barrerae
AACTCAGGCCCTTGTGCTTGCCAGGGAAGCACTTATTCCACTGAGCCATCTCTCCAGCCTAGACAGGTGTTTTTAACACTTCTCTTCTTCTACAGTATTCGAATGTTGGATGAGAAAGATCTGGAATAGAAGTAACTGTCACTGAGCGGAAAGGACGCACCACAGCAGAGAGATGCTGTTTAATGGGAAGCTTCATCCCCATAACCCCAAAGCTAATGGTACCACAGGATGGGATATGGGAAGAATGACTATGAAAAAAATACGTGGAAGAGATGGAGAGACTTTAGTGGCAGTAAATTTAGCAATGGATTCTAACTGTGAAAGAAAAGAAAGAAAAAGGAGGGAAGATTACAAGACTTTTTTCTTTTTAATTTTTATTACATCCATCATCAGGACTTGGTACATGTACACAACACTTCTTAATTCTTTTTCCTGTTTGGTCTTAAGTTGAATATTATATTGGCTTCTTGTGGATCAAGCACAATCAGGGACATTTGGGTCAGAATTTTCAGAGGGGGAAAACCAAATATAAAGATTAAAGATCCAATAGCAGAATGAACAGTAAGAGGGGCTGTGAAGCTTTAAATCATTAGGTTTATAGAAAGCCAGGCTGTGAGGTGCCAGAGCTTGGCATGGTCAAAACATTTTTCTGACTCCTCACCTTCTGGAGACACAGGTGTGTGACTTTCTCGGGTGAGCAGAAGGACCCACCCATGTCCTTCCTGGGTGGCTGCACGTACTAGCAGACTCTTCAGTAGCTGGGGGCTGCTGAGACAGGTTAGAGCTTCCTTGTCATCACTCTACAGTGACCATGAATTGTGAACACAAATGAACCTCTCTCCCTGGCAGTAAATGAGACTGGGTCTGTTACTACAGAAAAACAAAGCTTATCCTCACCAATACAGACAGGAATGGATAGGAATATCCTCCTACTCACCTTGTCCCCTACATGCAACCAGTGATGAGGCTGTTGTGCAAATTCTGTCATCTTTCCAAGACCCCGTCCATCCAGCACAGTGCTACACACTGAATTGAATATAACATGTAGTCTTCAGCGCAGAGGAAGGGTCCAAACTGCAAGTTAGAAGAGGCCTATTATGGTTTGTATTTGGATGTCCTCTCAAAGCCTCGTGTGGTAAGAAGTTTTTTTTTTTTTATGTGACTGGATATAGTGTGTGATTAATTCAAAGTGCAAAGGTGAGAGGAAGGGTGCTAGAATTAAGGGTGGCTGGTTGCCAGCTGGATGATTAGATGGGCACCACCCCAATCCCGATACTTGATGGTATATAAGGGACAGAAGGAAGCTGGTCTTGCCCGCCCATGGCTGCTTTGCTTCTTCTGCCACCATGAACTTTGCCCCTCTTCCTTGGAGCCAGCCAGTTATGGACTGAGTCCTCTACAAACTGTGAGCTCTAAAGACCTTCCCCCTTTAACTCTGGGTGTCAGGTATTTTGTCTGAACAATGCAAAAACTAAGACAAGGCGCAGGTATTGGTTCCACATACAAGATCGCTTACATTCAGTCACCTCACAATAGGAAACACGGCTTGAGAAGCTTCTGTCTCCTCATCTGCAGATGCATTGAAGTTTACGGATTCTTTTCTAGGATCAGACTGTGGAAAGTCAATGATCAAGAAGATGCCTGGACTGAAAGTTGCTTTCGTTTCCTCCCACCCTGAACCCCGGGGAGAAGCTACCTCTTAAGTGGGAAATAAGCCCAGAGGGCATTTCATAAACAGAGGCTGCCTGCAATAAAACATTCTCAGGCAGAGCAGGGAAAGACAGCTCCTTTGCAGCGTCTAGAGAGCTGGTAAATGAAATCAATGACGGGATCCCACACACCCTCCATAAGTTCAGAAGAACCTAGCTGAGTTCTCAAATATTAATTGCAGGAAACGATTTGCCTGCTCCCGTTAGCAATGCACAGCCTCGGGTCAATCTTTCATCTCTAAAAGCTCCCCCCAGCAAAGTACATTTCTGTCTTTCTGTTATGCCCACGATATCCCTCTCCACTCCTTCCTGTGCCAGGTTAATAACTACCAATGTTTTATTGTGACCAGAGATTCTCTCTGCATTTGCGATTCCACCTTCCTTTAGTGAGCTGCTAAGACCCGTGCTCCCCCAGCCTGTAGCTCTCAGCCACATAAATCATAGAGCAAGGGGATTTTTATGCAAAATAAAGCACTTTCCATGCTTTTCCCCTTGCAATGATTACATGATTTTCCCCTGAACCTGAACAATATATGTTTCATAAATAGATCCTTCTCTCTGTAAGCAAACCTTGGAAATGGATTATTTGTTTGGTTTGCATTCTGCCTCTGAGTCGTTGCTGCTACCAGAAACCAGCTTTCGTGGGCACACCACAAAGACGGGAGTACGAAAGTCTGTGTGTCATCCAAGAGCCTGTCCTTTACGGGGGACCCTGCTCACTCCCAGCAGGACATTGCTTACTAGAACTTAGATCAGGAGACAGCCAGAAAACCTTGGAAGAAAAATTATTTCCTAATCCTAGGAGGGTGGGAGTGGGTCTTCAATTATTCGTGAAGGGGAAATGCAGTGGGGAAAAAAGCTATGTGTTTTAACATTTGGAAGTTCACAGCAGCTCTCAGCAGACGTGGATTGTTCTTACTTCCATGTCATTTCTGGAAAACTGTATGGCGGATGTACAGCATTTGTGTGGCAGCGCTGATCCCCACTGGAGATACCAACCCTCAGGGACCTGCGTGCATTTCTTACATGGTGGTGTGTGGTAGATACACAGTCCAGTGGGAGAAAAGGGAGGCAGTGGAGGTCCCCTTGAAAGAAAAGACACATTTAGTACCAGGGCGTCCCATACTCAGAAGCAAAAGACTTCCAAAAAGCGTTCATGCTTATTCTCACACAGAATCCCTGCTGTCCAGAATCCTCCCACACAATCCGTCCATGCAGTCCACCCATACAGGGGAAGGGGATGCAGAGCCCCCACGCCCTGATGTGGCATGTCCAGTGGCCGGCGAGGCCAGGGCACTGTGCCCGACTTGTCTAAAGAGGATAAGTCACCTGATTCCCAGGACAAAGAAGCCCCACCAGAGTGGGCACAGCCCAGCAAGGAAACCCTGACATCACACAAAATAGAAAGGACCTCATTCTTTTGGAATGCAATGGGTTTAAAGGATCATGGAGCTGAAATGCGCCTTTGTGTCTCACCTCGGTCACAGCTAAGCCTGGGAGTGTTTAAGTGTCACTGAGAATGCAGTCCCGTGTCTCATCGGCCGCGGTACCTGAAGCGCTCAGGCGGACGGGCACGTCTCTTTCAGATGAACCTTCTGTCTGTGGGGCAGGTAACACAGGCTGGAGACTTCTGACCCCAGAGAATTTAATGCCAGGCCTCCTGCACTCAAATTTCACTTCTCCTATGTGGTACCTACACAGTGACTGCAGCTCTGTGTAGTGTCTGTGTGCTGAGATTATGTGGAGAGAACACTGTCACCTTAGCGCTCTAGGAGGCTGAGACAGGGGGCATCACAAGGTTGGTCCCAGCCTGAGAAGCCTCACAACTAAGCACAACCCTGTTTCCCAATAAAAAGTAATTCCAAAGAAAAGGCGGGGGATGTTCAGTGCAAAGGCTCTGTGTTCAATGCCCAGGAACAAAAGTAAACAAGCAACCAAGCAAGGTCTTTTCATAAACCAATTCCTGTATCTCAATTACTCATCCTTAAAATGGGAAAAGAATGGACACTTGGGATGGCTTACTGAGCTCCTGGAGCATCTCAAGCACACTGAGCCAACTACCATCCCCCAGCCTCCATCCTCATCACTGTAGAACAGGATTTCCTGAATATCTCAACCAGGCATCCTTTCCTGCTCAAGGTGCCAGTGTCAATAAAGAGTCTAGTTCTGACCACAGCATGGTCCATGTGCTTTCACCTTTCCATGAACATGTGTTCAAGTCCTGCTGGTCTAATGAGACTTTGAGAATAGGGAGGGGTTCAGAGCCAACACACACCCTCTGGCTGCTCCTGACCAAGTCTCATGGCATGAGGTTACCCCATCTCTGGTGTCTCAGTCCTCAGGATTCTGCTTGCCACACTGCAGGATCCTCTGATCATGGCACTTGTGCCTCTCTCCCTTCAATTCTTGCATATCAGGCTGTTAGAAGCATCCAAAGGTCTACATCTCTTTCTCCTACCAGTTTATGGGGACATAAGTGATGGGTATACATAGGAATCACTCATTCAGTTCTTAGCAAAGAGTTGCAAAATGAAACACTGCAAACCAGTTATGATGGTGCACACCTGTAATCTCAACACTTTAGGAGACTGAGGCAGAAGGATGCAAGTTCAAGCCCAGCATGGATAGCTGAGCACCATAGGAAGACCCTGAGTAAAAATTTCAAATTTTAAAGAAGACTGGGGCTGTAGTTCAGTGTGGAGACTCTGAGTTCAATTTCTGAGCACAACAAAGAAAGAAAGAGGAAAAAAAGGAAGAGGAGAGAAGGAAGAGGAGAAGAAGGAGAAGGAGAAGGAGAAGGAGAAGAAGAGAAGGGAGGGAGGGAGGAAGGGAGAGAGGGAGGAAGGAGAAAGAGAAAGAGCAAAACAGAATGAAAGAAAAGAGAAAAGAAACACTGCCTCCACTTATCACTCACAAGAAGCCACAGCCCCATTGTTGATTTCACTCTGTCCTGAGCCCCACTTGTGTGCTGCTGTCACCTGGTGTCATCAGCCAAGGCCCTCAGTGCCTGGCCTACAGTAGATGCTTAATAAATGTTTGCCTTATGAATGAATGAAAGAGTGAATAAATAAGTAGGCCACAGAGCGACTCAATGAATGTTTAATGTTTCAGACTGAATAAAACATTTGCCATCTGATGACTCGGGTAAGTTTGGGCGTATGCATCAGCTCATTAAGTGCGTGGCAAAGAGTCCGTCCTGGCACTTGTCTTTTCATGAAATATGACTGGGGGGCTGCAATACACCTGGAACTGTGCATGCATGAGATAAAGCTCAGTTGTCATCTATCCAGGCTGACCCTTTTCCCTTTTCCATCCTGGGTTGGAGTCCTTTGCTTTAATCATTTTCTTCTATATTAATCTCTCCTTTCCTTTCTTCTCAGTGACAGAAGTGTAAAAGTCACCATCCTCTTTCTCACAAAAAGAAAACTGAAAGCAAGGATTGGTTATGCTTTCTTTCGTAGGAGATTCAGGCTTCACTGTATAAAGGGCAGAAAGCACAAGGCGATAGTCAGAAATAAATAGCACGACCAAGAGCCAAGTGCACTCACGGCTGTGTAAGGGACTCTCACATGGTCTTGATGAGAACAGAAACTAGTAAAAATACTTCAGAAGCTGAATGTGATTGCTTTTAAAATTAATAGTGCACCTACACTATAACCCAGCAATTCTATCCCTAGGAATGTACATTAATGAAAAATGAGTGCATACGTTCAAAAAGACACATAGAAGAAAATTTATGAATGATTTACTCATCCTAGTTAAAAATAAATAGATGTGCTATATCCACACCATGGAATACTATGTAGCAATCAAAAAGTACAACTATTGTTACGACATTATTATCTATTTCTAAGTAGTCCAGAAGAATTTTATAGACATTTTGTTGGGTGCAAAAACCAGAGTACCGATGGCTGGCTGTGGTGGCAAACACACCTCATCCCAATGATCTGGGAAGATGAGGTAGAAAGATCACAAGTTCAAGCCAGCCCCTGGCAACTTAGCAACTTAGAGAGTGTGAAGGGTCAGTGTGAATGTGCTGAGTTCAATTCAATCCGTAGGATCACGTGATCTCACACAAAAAGTTTGTTATAGTGGAACCAATATGTGATGCTTGAAGTTTGAGGAGCAGGTGCTATGAGGGGTGCTAAGCTGTGCAGGGGCAGGAGAGCCTTCGCACGTGGGAACATTTCCCTTCTTGCTGATACCAATAGACACAGGGAAACCTACACCACGGGGCCATCCATTTGGGACTGGCATGCTGTGTTCACTTCACTCCAGGCCTATTAACTTAGAAAGAAGATTAATAAATTGCTTCTCTGCCTTTTGGCTAAGATCAAGTGAAGATTAATAACCGCAAGCACCAAGATTCTTGCACTATACTGAGACTCTTTACTTCTTTCGGCCATGGGTACTCTGTTCTTCTCATTGCTTTTAAATATCAGGGCAAGACTTGGGATGAAATTCCTAGATGTAACATTGGCAAGGTCAATTCAACACTCTGATACTCATTACCCTAGAGGGGGAGCTGCGTGGGCCAGTGACAAACTTGGTGGTGGAACCCCAGGAGCTGGGCTTGCTTGTGGCTTTGCTTTCCATCAGCTGTGTAACCTTGAGTTCATCACCTTAACCTCCAAGTCCCGGTCCCTGCATCCAAAAAAGGGAATAACGTCAGCAAGTCCTTACGAGGTGAAAGGAGAAAACGTACGGAAAGTGGACAGCTCAGGGGCTGGTCCAGAGCACAGGGGCAGTGTTGGCAGAGTTGGAGGTCGTGGTTGTGGTAGCATGAAGAACAACCACACGAAACAGCCATAAAGCCACTAGAGTCTCATCGCATTAGCCTGTCCAGACCCATGAGTGAAAGACTGGACTTCGAGGCCTCCCAGCAAAGGAGACTGGAGCGCTGTGATTGCTAAACTACACTGCGGGCTTTATCACATCAGAGCGGAAACCTCCGAGTCTGGCTCGGAGAAGGGTGAGCGTAGGTTACAAGCCACTTGCTCCTGAATCTGGGACACTCCATACTTCAGGGAGGACATTAACCCATGTTCCAAGTGTCACCATAGCCCAAAATAAAGCCAGATGTGCCACGGCCTGGGCTGCACTCGGCCTGCGGTTCCTCCGGCAGATGCATCGCACGGTTCTCTGTAATAATCTCTCTCCAGTGGCCTCTCAGGACAGTGTGTGGTTACTGTGTGAAAAAGAAAACCAGGGGTTAAACCCTGGTGGAACTGTGTCTGGTTAGATCATTTACGTTCCTAATTACTTTCCATCACCCCACCGGAGTGTGTCTGGTTGTTCCTAATGGGAAAAGTGATTTGCTGTGGCGTCCACATGGGAAAGGCGGAGTGACTCATAAGTCGGGGCCTGCTCAAGGAATGCAGCATGGCCAAGTCCTGCTTCAGCCTGAGAAGACACCGCTCTTCCTGACACAGCCTTTCATACTCAAAGACAAGAGCCTTGTGAACTCAATCGGGACGCAGAAGAGAGGCTGCCCACGATCCCTGCTGGTATGACCGCAGTGGTAGCAATGGAAACCACCTTTCAGTGAGCACCGGCTACATACTGCATGCATATGCAGTGTCAGTGTGAGCTGACAGCAGTGCTATCTGCTGAGCACTCTTTGTACCTATTTTACAGGCGATGAAATGAAAGGCCATAGAAATAAATAGAGGCCAGTAAGTAACAGACCCAGGAGTTGGCTTCTGTCATGGCTGATCTCAGGTCTGGGCTACCCCAGTGGAGTGTGCTGAATCCATTGTGAGTTTTAAGCGCAGATGGCTACACCTGGGCTCTGTACTCAGGATCTCCTCCCTAGTTATCAGCGTGCTATCCTCCAGGGGTCTGCCTCTGGCTTGCGTCAGTCATCCCAATTCTATGAGCCAGCTTTCAATTTCCTTGCAAGTCTTGTATACGCTTAAGAAAGGCTGCCAGTCCTTGGGGCCTTCTTCTCCTTCCGAGGCAGCACACATGTAGCGTTTATCATGAAAACTTGGGCTCAGAAGAACTCAGCTTTTCCAGGTTAAACCTCACACATATTTTCAAGTTTCTAGAAGATTCCAGGTTGAAAGGAAAAAGCACAAAACTTCATATTGGCTCCTCCAAAGGGCGTGCAAACACACACATCTCAGTGCCGTGAGGTGCCATATTGATTACATAGTAAGACAGCATCCTAAAGCTTTAACATCAGAGAACAAAACAGTACAAGTAACTATATCTGCCTCTTATGCTTAGGACACAGGATGCATGCAGACATATAACTGTTTTATTTTTATTCCCTAAAATATAGTTATTAGCTTTCAGCTCCTATGAATGTGCCAGGAGATTCTTTATAAAACCTCAGCCACAGGATGGCCAGTTTAACCTCCAGGAGTGTCCCATATGTGATGCTTCACATGGGGAAAGAGTCCACCATTTCCCAGAAGCTTTGGTGTTCCTGGGAAAAGAGGAAGTCTACCTGTCCCATAAGGCCTTTGGGAAAGAGAGTCTTCCAAACACTGAATAAGGCCAGGAAGATAGCTCAGTAGAATAAGTGCTTGCCTAGCAAGCACAAGGTCCCGAGTTCAATCCCTGGTACTGCCAAAAAATACATAAATAAATAAACATTGAATAGAACCAAGCCCTTGACAATAGTATGGAACACTAGAGGAAAGACACACATGCTCAAGTATTTGCATAAGAGGAACTTGCACCTGTCCTGTGATGGAATTTATTTCTTCCTACTCACTCTGGCTGCCAAGGAGCCACCATGCCTGGCGACGCAGGGCTGCTCTCCACAGGCGTCACTGTGGAGTTGTTTGTGCAGGCTCACCAACGGGGCTCACAGGGAGCGTGCTGTGGTTGCCTGGGATTACAGAGTTCTGCCTCAAGAGGCGCCTGAAGTCGGACAAATGGCAGGCATGGGTGTGTTGCAGTCACATCTCCAAGATTTACATCTGCTTAGAATATTTTTAGCTCGACACATTTCTTGTCACTAAAACTGAGCAGGAGCTGTCACATACAATTCCAGATAGGGCCAGACCTGACTCTGTTTCCTATTTCCTAGCAGCTAAAGGCCCACACTTCAGGACTCATTTGGGTGATTATGGAAAAGATGAAGTCGTTGCAGATTTCATCACCAGGAAGGCCTGCCATGTCTTGTAAGTGATTTGATATTTACACAGATCAGGCTTCAGAACTAATGAACTCCCAGGAAAGATGCAATGGACATGTCTCCCGAAGTCACAGAAGGGAAAATACCTCATGCAAAGGAAAGAGCTAAGCTAGTGTTTCTCTGGAGTGTTTTCTCTCATCTAGGTCCTTTCATAAAAATATGGCTCTGTTATCAAAATAATAGGACCGTTATATATGTAGGCCCATCTCAGAGTTCCTAAAGTATATCAGCAAACAGAAGCCTCTGATGTCCAGCAAAGGTCTTGAAACCTCTGTGCCAGAATTTCCTGCAAGTCTCTGCAGATGGAGACTTTAGTTTTTAAAGAAGTGCCTGTAATGTGGAATGTCTTCTGAAGAAACTACCTGCTAAGAAGATGGCTTCTACCATTGCAGAGGTAGAAACACTTCCTCTGCATGGGTAAGCAATGCCTTCTCCATGAAATTCCTGTGAAGTTCATTGGACTAGGAATTCATTGTTTCATACCAATCCAATTTTTAGGAAAAGGGCCAAGAGGCTGGAGCTAAATCACTCACATAAATAAAAGAGGCTCCACTTCTGGGTAGACACCCAGATGAATAGAAATCAATGCGACAGCAATGCCGGCACGTCCATGTTGGTTGCGGCCCTGGTCCTGCTAGGCGAGATCTGACACCAGCTATACATCAGGTACCAGGAGGACAGAGAAACTGTGGTATGGATGTTTGTATGATGGAGTATAATTCAGTCTTAAAACAGAAGACAAGCCAGTCATTTGCTACAACGTGCATAAACCTGGAGGGCATTATGTTAAGTGAAATAAAAAAGACACAGAAAAACCGGATACTGCATAATCCCATTTCTGTATGGAATATGCAATGTCAAACTCAGTAGAAAGGTAGTTACCAGAGGCTACTAAATCCAGGTCAATAGGAGAGGATGGAGCAGATGGATCAAAAGGTCCAAAATTTCAGTTCAACAAGAGCAGTAAATAAGCTTTGCCCAGAATGGTGACAGCGCAGTATGTCTTTCAAAACATCAAAATATTCCACTGTGCCTGATATACAGATCTAATTGTTAGTTGTCAATTGAAATTAAAAAAAAACCTTTATCATTTAAACAACTAAATGATAAAAAGAGAAGTTTTGGGCTTTCCTGATATTGTCATTGAAGTTGCTTTCTTAGAAGGTAAATGTCCTACTCCAGATGGGAGAAATCCTGGCAGGGTGGCGGTTACTGACCTGGGCTCCGAAGTTAAGACCGTGAAGTTACAAATCGCTCTTTGCTTCCTAACAGCAAGCGATTTCCTTAGTGTCCTGCTCCCTCCCCACCCTAACCTTGGAATGGAGGAAAATACTGTAATAAGGAGGCCATCTGCTCAGGAGTTGACTCTTGCAAAGAAGCAGTAAGACCACAGAGAGAAACTCCGGGACTATTCTAAGCTGTCGGTAACTGCTGGCTATTAGGACAATTTGCCAGCTTTGTTGCTTTCTGGTTTTCCCCTAATGAGCAGCTCCACAATGCATTAGCCAGTGAAAGTGCGTGAATTGCTCCTGAGAGAGAGATGAAGGTTGGCCAGGCTGAAGGGTCAAGGGACCGCAAAACAGAGGAGGGGTAGGTGTGGTGGCAGCCAGGGGAGGATGGGAAGGTGGCCACGGGCCTGGGCCTGTGCTGAGCAGGAAAGAGGAGCAGCCCTGAGGCTTGACAACCACAGAAGAAAGCAAAGGACGCAGTCACCGCCAAAACAAACTTGTAAAACACTGCCAGGAAGTGCCACTGAGCTACCCATGAAATGCTGGGTGTGCCTTCGGGGAAAGGTAGGCTCAGCCCTGCCACTGGTTGGCTTCCCTTCTCTTGCATTTCTCATTCAGATGCTTTTTCTCTTCTTTTAAATGTCCTTGCCTGGGCCTGCAAGCTTTTCCAGGATAGGTTATCTGTGCATAATTTCCCCTACACAGTTCCAGCACATACAAACCCAGGGATGCCGGGTTAGTACTCACACCCAGCTGGGCCCCCAAGAGGTGTAGGGATGGGCACCAGTGATAAGTTGGGGCTTGATATGTGTGCCAGGGTTCCAGGCTGCCACAACAAATTACCACAAACTTAGAGCCTTAAGCTAGATGGACAATCAAAGTGCCTGCAGGCCAGGCCTCCACTGCAGCTCTAGGGGAGAAGCCGTCCCTGCCTCTCCCAGCTGCTAACAGCGCTGGCATTCTCTGGCTGTGGTAGCACAGCTCCAGTCCCCTCTGCTATCTGCCCATGGCCCTCTTACCTCCACATCCTCCTGTGTTCTCTTCTCTTCTTCTAGGGATACTCGTGGCAGGTGTGACCCAGTATGATCTCATCCTGAGATTATAGACACATCACACCAGCCAAGACCCCATCTCTAAATATAAGGTGCGATTGCAAAAGAGGAAAAGCACATTGCTATCAATCCCCCTTACGATGCTCCCCACAGCATCAAACACACTTAGCACATCATTCTTTCCTCTTTCTGAAGCAGTATCGGAAGTCCTCTTTCATGAGTTTTTCCAAGATATGATAAAAAAAGAAACAAAAAAACAATGAACCTGTTTCCAAGTGGTGCCCAATAGAAAGGCAAAGTTGAAATGCCATATGTTGAGTCCTCATCCATTTTATTCACTGGGTCTGGCACCCTGTGGCTTCTGGCTCTTCTCCAAAGACAAAATAACTCTAAGGGTAAATGTCTTGAATTAGTGCAGGATGTCAAGCAGCCACAATAGCATTAGGGTAGACACTCAGGAAAGAACACTTCCAGAACTGCTTCAGAAGGTTGCAGGAGTACTGGAAGAAGCGTGTTCAAAGACTTAAGGACAATGTGTCTTTTCTTGTATTGAGTGTTTCCAACATTAAACATTCACCATATATTGTGACCATGCCCCCGAAGGTAAGGTCACCTTCTGAGTTTTCAAGGGGACATGATCTCTGGGGGGGACACTGTCCAGTGCACAGCATTTTGGGAGCTTGGGAGCTTGGGATAGGGATCATTAAAGGTTCTTGTGATGAGCCAGAAAGAAGAATAAGTGGAGACTGGTCACTAAGCTAGGAAAAGAAATATTTAAATAAGAAATACCAGGCACCACCATGACCATGACTTGGGTTAAGTATCTCCACATGTCATTTAATCAAATTTTCAGAAGATGGATCTGGAGTTAGTACCATTGTTAGCCTTGGGAGGAAAAAGATTTCTAGGAAACTTTCCCATAGTTGTGAAGTGGAATAGTTGTCAATAGAACCTGCATGTGAAGGCCCAGGACACCCACATTATGGACCTATCCGGAGGATAATGCCCATGCACTTAATGAAGAAGACCAATCCTAAGTCATCAATAAACATTTGACTGACTAAATAAGACAAAATTATTCCTACCAACAAAGCACTCCACGTGGCTTAAAAGATCTCTCACCTTTATTTTTCTCCACCAACTCCAGCAAATATTTGTCCTACTTTCTTCATGGGCCTAGAACAAATACCTAGATTTTCTCGAACATTCTTTGACTTGATATGAACCCTTGAAGGGCAACACATATAACTCATTCACAAAAGCAAATCACTGTGCTGTGAAGGGGGCAAGCCAACTGGGCTCCAGGCCTGAGGCTGGCCTTGGGCTGCAATGTGAATTCTTCTACACCTCTGGATCTCTGTGTCCTTAGGGAAAAGCCAGAGTTTAGGGAAGGGCATCCTATGGTTGTGCCTTAATTCTAATTTTACATCTACCACCAAGAACAACTTGACTGCCTGAAAGTGAAACATGATTGCAAAGCCTGGATAGCTGTGCTGTCCACAGGTCTTTGCTCTATGGGATTTCTTTTCCCTCTTCTCTTCACCCTGTGAAACTCTCATATTCAAAAAGGGGCATCCTTGACAAGACACAAAGTCTTGGGTATTGGCAATGAGTACATTTTGCACGGTTCCAAACAGTATTATCACAGTCCCCCAGCCTACTGCTGTATTCCATCTTCTGACATGGTGACAGAATACCTACACCTAAGTTATTTATGAAGAAGAGAGATTTATTGAGCTCATGGTTGTGGAGAAAGGGAAGCCCAAGAGGATGATCCTGTCATATGATGGACAGGAACTTCTTGTTGTAACACTGAAAGGGACTGGGGAATCACATGGAGATTCAGATGAACTGTGTCAACTCTGGTCCCTATTTCTCTCTTTAGCAAGCCCCCAGTCTCATCATGGGGGTCCTATATCCATGACCTGCTTACATGCCTCCCACATGCCCTGCTTCCACATACCACTAATATATGAATTCAGAGATATTATTTTGAAGCTGACATTCAAGCTATAGCACCTATCTATCTGTAGAGCCCTTACCCAGTACTGAATAAAAGGCAAGAATTAGGGATGGTTTGCTGTTTCTGGATGACCCCTCTGATCCCAGGGCAGATTTCTGAGCTTATGCAACAGGACAGTGCCACATTTCGGCAATGACTTAAATGATCACTGGTATCTGACAAAGCGATTCTCCTTGGGAGCAGAGCACATTCCCCAGCCTCTGCCATACCATTTCTGATTTTACTTATAATTAGGACAGGACTTGTCTGGCTGTACACTCTCACTGTTTCCTAGATTTACTTCTCTGTCCTGAGGATGTGGTTATGGACTGTCTGCCCTGCACACACAACTGTCTCAGGAAGGCCACAGGGAGCATGGTGAGCTATTGGAAGAGAGAGGACCTCCTAACCTGAAGCCTGAGGACAACCTTCAGTGCAGTGCAGTGAGTCTGACCACTTTCTCAGGGTACAGGAGAAGTTAGGGCTCAAATGGAATCAGCCTGAGGAAGCTCTCTTGGGCATGTTGTACCCACCACAGCTTGGTGTTTTCAGAAGAAATTGGGAAAAAGGAAGTTTGTAGAAGTAGCTAAGCCTACCTAAGCTCAGTGCTTTGCCTGGGCCCTCACTGGTTCTACACACTTAACATGGGGCCATATGTGGGTGTGGCTGGGACTTTTTTATTTGAAGGGGGTGGCCCTCAGGGATGACAGACTGTACTACCTGTCACAGCCATTGATTCACATTCTGTCCCCTGATACAATGATCTACTTAGGTACATGTTTATTGAGTTCCTATTACATAGTATAGCACATAGTAGGCTCTGCATATAGCACCATGGTATAGGTTAGGGGAGCCCAAAAATTATTCTGGGAAGGTCCAGAGAACAAATATTTTAGGCTTTGTGGACTGCAAGAGCTTGGTTCCAACTACAGGACTCTACTGCTATGGTATAAAAACAGCCATCAACAATGGAAGAATGAATGGTAGTAACTATGTTCCAATAAAACTTGATTTATTAATGCCATAGCTAACAGGGTTGTGAGGTCAACTTTAGTCTGCAGCTCCTGATAGAGGTGAATAAGATAGATCCTGGAGGAGATACATGTGCATAAGTGGGATAAACAGGGAGAAGAGGGAGTATAGAAACGAAGGAAACTGGAACAGCTTATGAAAGAAAAAACACTTAAGTTTTGAGGGACCAATACAAGCTCCCAAGGATGAGGAGAACAATAGTTCAGACCCAGCAGTGCACAGAGGAGGGTCCTCATGTGGGCTTGAGTATGGCGCCTGCTCAGAGTAGGAAAAGTTCTTCATACACTTAGGAAAATGGTATAAATGTAAAGGGGAAAGCAAGCACAAATCTAAGAGGATGGAAAAGAGCAAACACAAAACACAGCGACAGAAACATGTAACTCTGGCTAACAAGGGAAACGCCTCAGTCCTGACAAGAATTTAATGTATGATAGACCTGATGCTAACCATAGTACTGCAGATTTAATCCATTTTCTTGTTTAATCCATTCAAAAATATTACAAAGATGGTAGTTGTAAAGACATTTTTAAAACCTTATTTATTTACTGATAGAGGATCTCGCTATGCATTTTGAACCCATAGTCATCTTCCTGCCTCAGCTGCCCTCGCACTGGGATTGCAGAAGTGTGCCATCACGCCTGGTTCCACCGCTGGCTCTGCATACAGTGCCAGAGATCGAACTTGTGCTTGCCAGGCAGGTGCTTAGCCCGCTGAGCTATCTCCCCAGCTCTGAAGGTGGTATCAAATCTAATTTACAAATAAGAAAGCTGCTGCCCATACTGATCAGGCACTTTGTGAAAATCTGCATAAATCTTTTTGGGCAGAAGTGGGATTTGAGCTCTGGTTTGAGTGACTCCAAAGTCCATGCTGGCAGCTCTGGTTCAGCTGTTCTCCAAGTTCAGGAAGCACAGTAGTAAGCTGAGATGATTAAATGTAGGTTCCCAGGCCCAGCCCTCGAGGAATTAGCATCATTAGTATAGGCGTTTGGCACACACTTGATCTTGATGGAAGTGGTCCTTGGGACTTAATAATCTGTGACTCCATTAGAAAGATAGAGGAGAAAGCATGATGCTGCAGCGGGCTGGGGCCTTCCGTAAAATACGCCCGAGCATGCTGCTTGCTGGTCTGAGAATACTGCTCCTCCCGAACCCAGCTCATTTCCGAAGGTGGAGAAAAGCTGCCTCTTGCTTTGTATATAAAAAGTCCTTTGTCTCCACAAAGCTATGACAGCTGATCCCTGGTCAAGCTGCATTCAGATCCAACACACCCCTGAATGCCTTGGATGTGATGACCCCCCCCCCAAAAAAATGTATTTGGGGAGTGGATGAAGGAATGGATGACAAGCCAGGTGATTGGCAGGGCTTCCCTGCAGCCAGAGGTCTGGGGCTAACACAGAGGGACAGCTTCTCCTGCTGCACGGAGGAGCTGGGCACGGCCCTGGAAAAAGTGATGCCTCATCAAGTTCCCCTCAGTGCTGACGTGGTCAAGCGATACTTGTCCTTAATGCAAGAAGAAAGGAGGAGAAGGCAGGAGCAAATCTCCTCTGGCATGACTACCCTTCCTGCCATTTCACTGTCCTGTCTTTCCAGGACCTCCCACCCTCCCCTCTCCCTCTGTCCTCAGGTGGCAGGGTTTGGGGTAAGGGACCCCAGAGTTAGGAGAGTAGATCCTGTCCATGCTGTGCAGACCTGGGAAATGGCACCTAAAGTTGGAGGTGAGACCTGTGAGCTGGGCTGGGCTGAGCTAGCCAGGGCCAGGTGCTGACATCAGTTATCTATGACATCCATCCTGCTGCCTGTGTCCTGGATAGTACAGGCTTTTGGAATCCCAATTAAAAACTTTTGATCTATGGGGCAGACAAGCACGTAACAAATAATCACCTCCGTGAGGGTCTAATTATAATCATTACAGTCATGATGCGCGCTGCAAAGAAAAGGGTTTCATCAGACTGTACAGGGAGTCCTGGCCCAGTCTCCAGGTACATGAAAGACTTCGCTGAAGATGTGACAGTTCAGCTGAAGTCTGAGGTTTGAGTCAGCTTCAGCCGGATAAAGGAAAAGTAGAATGCATCGAAGACCAGGAAGCAACACACACAAACCTGGTTTATCAGGGAACAGGACACTTTCTAACACGTCAGTCTTTCTGATCTCTTTTCCCCCTGTGGCCCTTCTCCACCTTTTTAATGTCTCACTTTTCTTCTCATGTGGTTCATATGTATTATTTTGTTGTCAGTGGTAGTAAGCAGATACCTTTGCTGGGATAGAAAACAGGCCCCCAGTTCACACAAGTGCCGTGATAGATTTTCCTTCCAAATTTCCATCTGAAAATGCCCCAACATAAACACTGGCATTCAGCGGTGAGACAGTAAATTGCTCATCACAATGCAAATGCTTCCAGAACAAGATCTCTGGACCTCGTGCCAGCTCTTAACCTCTCCTGGGCTCCCGTTGGATCTGAGGTTTTCAGGTGGGCAAGGAAGCCTCAGTGGAATTGGTCCATCTTGCAGATTTGGTAAAGAGCTTAGAAGATAATTCCCCTGCTGTAGAAGTAAGTGGTAGCTTCTAGGACAACGGGAGCTCTTTTCACGTCCTTTGCTCTGATTTGTGCTACATTAAAATAAACCTTGAGTGTCAATTTCTAGAGTGATCCTTGGAGCTCTTCAAAATGTATTGTCTTCACAAAGACATTTTCAGTGTTAATCAATAGCGCACATGGATTTGACGCTCTGGTATCGGAGCACAGGTTTTGCAGTTATGTATTTACCAAGAGAGAAACAGTACAGTGGTTCCATTTGCCACTCCTAAATTTATTGTCAGTCCTTCTGGGTGGTGTAAAATTGCTAGTCATCTTCAACAGCTCTCAGAAATAAGCATTCCAAATATATTCGCCTACTGTACAAAGATGTGCTGATGCCACCCCTCGCGATTTTGCAAGAGAGGATGGGAAATAGTAGATCTCCCTGATAGGGAATGAATCTTGGGATGAAAACAAAAATCTGAGGCCTTTTGTAAAGCCTGGGAAATTGCAAAGGTGCTACCTGGTATGTCCCACTTAACATAGCTGATATCAGTCCCTGCAGGCATCAGGAGAAGACAGGGTCCTGGGCTATCACCATGGAGAGAGAGCCAGAGGATACCTTTGTGCTGCATCAGGGGCCCAAACAGTGGTCTACAAAGGGGCCCACCAGCTATTTTTCCAATCACACCTGCCATCCAGCAACTCACAGCTTTCTCTGGCCTCTGCTCAAATAAGCAGAGATGTTCCAACATTGTCTACAGAACAAAGATTGTGTCACCTCAAGCGATCTGGAAGCTTCTAACTCTTTCCTCCCAGCAAAGGCAAGGAAGATGCAGGTCGCAATCATTCTATCTCTCAAACCAAAGGCCTGCTGGACCTTACGGGAGCTGAGTGCGCAGGTCTCTCTCCTACGTAGCATCCGGAAACTTGTGAAATTGGCTATGGTGGGAGGATTTGTACTACAGAAAGCAGCTGTCACTACAAATCAGGACTTAACTTCTTTTCCAGAAAGCCAACTTAGCACGCTGCTGTCCAACATCTACACCATTATCCATTTTTTTTTTAGCCCTAGATCTAATATTGACTTATCATTCAGCTCAGGTTTGTTGAGCCCTAACTACGTGCCAGCACTCTGCCAGGCACTGGGGACTCAGGGGGAAGGGAGAAACAAGGCCTATATCCTCCCAAAGTATGTGTGCTTTCCACATCAACTCTGCATTCATTCTAAAATGATCCATTTGTTTTCCATTTTATAAAGCTGAAGTGTAAAAGCACACGTCAGAATGTTTGATCAGTTGAAAGAAACAATATTCTTACCCTGAGCCAATGTCCTCGCACCTAAAGCGAAGGTATTTAAATGACATCGGCGGCAGAGGAGCAGGGATGATGCCTTGGCTTCCAATTTCCATTTATATTACCAGCTATCAGGGAGTCCAAAAGAAAGCCCTGGCGTAGCCCTCCCCATGCCCGTGTTCTTGCGAAAATCTCAAGAGGAGAACCGGCCCAGCTGGGGGCGCACCCTTAGCAAGTGGGAGGGGCATAGAGACTGGCACGGAGACCACCCCCCAAGGACTATACATCCCCAGGCACTTTTGTAAATAGAGAAATGCTCCCCAAACATCACTGCTGATTGCCACAGCTATTATTGGCTGTAACCAGACATCCTCCTCCCCATCCTCATCGTCATTATTACTATTATTATTATCATACCAAGTGATCCTGGACGTGGCTTTCCAGGAAAAGCTTGTGTTGCATGGTTTGGAGCCGTGCACCGTGCACTGTAGCAGCCCTCTGCAGCCTCTCCAGGGACACTGGAATGCCAAGATTTCCGGCAAGGGTCACTGTTCCATGGTGTCTGAGACAATAAGCAGATGAAGATTCCACTGGCTCCGGGGACCCAGCATAGGGCTTTTGCCAACTTTAGAGCCATCATGAGACCTGAACCAGAGACGAGCCACAGCTGCTGGAAAGCAGGATCACTCTCCCCATCCACACAGTAAACCACTCTTCCTAGCAAAACAAAATGTTCCCGTTTATAATTATTTATTTGAAGGGGGGAAGAAGCCACGCGAAGCATTAAAGTTGTGCTGAAGCTGGTTGTGTTCAGAAACTCTAAAAATGATAACAAATGTTTTTATTTTATTTTCCAAACCATACGGGCTCACAAGCTCAATGCATCACTGGTTGTTTATGCTGGAGCAGCTGTCGGCACCCTGATAATGCTACAGCATCACGGGAACACAGCCTGCCAAACTGTAGTCTATGGAAATCATCTCCTAGATTGAAAAAAAAAATTAAGAAAGAAAGAAAAGCCAAGCCAGATTCCAACTGTGGACTTGTGCAAAGAGCAGGCTTGGGGTGGGGTGGGGGTGCTGCAGCGTCCTATAAATAGTCCTTCAGTTCAGCATTGTTTTAACCAGGATTCAGTGTCACTTGTCTGGTTAGTCACAACTAGCATTTGACCTTTCCAAAGGTACAATTTATGTTTCATTGCCAAGTGCAACTTAGTGTTTTCTTCTTTTAATTGCTAAAACTCTGATTCAGAAGTCAGCCACAAGAATGCAGTTTAGAAATTCAATTCCCTATAGGTTTTAGACACTTTTTAATGTTGTTTATTTGTTTTGACCAGAAAAAAGCAACTACTCGTGACTAGGGTAACCAGCCAGAAGCACACATCTCAGCATAGTGTCCTAAGATCACCCCAAATTTTTATTATTAAAGTCACTTGACCAAGTCTGGTCCCTGTGTTCTATGTACAGAATGGAGACATAGGCAGAGGATGTGGCCTCAGAGAAAATCCTCCCTCCATCCAGGGGGATGCGAGTCACCAAGGCATGAACAGTGTTCAACTTATGTTTGGTCTCTGCGGCCCCCAAGTCTGCCTGCTGGAACTCCCCTTTGTCCATGTGTTCTATCATGAACAGCCAGGAGGGGGTATGGAAGACAGGAAGAGAAGCAGAAACCCCAGGCCCAGCCTTTGATGCAGGGGACACTTTCAACTGTCATGTAACCCCCATTCAGCCACAAATGCATGGACAAGACCGTGCCCATTTTACAGTGACAGGAACTAACGCTCAGAATGAGCAAGTCACTTGTGCAGGGTGGCCACAGGTTGCATTGTATTCCCTAGAAATGTCTTAACCCTTGGACTTATGAACATGCCCTTATCTGCAAGGAATGTCTTTGAAGTTCAAGCTAAAATAAGATTGTAGCGGAATAGCTGAGCCCATACTGACATGGTGGGTGTGCTTTTAGAAAAAGAAGAGGCAACTATCAGGTGAACGCACAGACACAGAAAGCAGCAGATTGTGTAGAGTCACACAGTAGTCACGCTGTGTAACCATAGAAGCAGACTGGGGTCAGTGATTCCACAAACAGAAAAATCAAGTAATGCTGGCAACCACCAGAACCTGAGATGAAGATGTGGGATAGATTCTTCTCCAGCACCTTCAAGGACAGTGGGCCCTGTGGACACATCAAGCTTGGACTTTCTCTGGGACCACGAGAGAGTAGAATGCTATACCAAGACACCTCATCTGTGGTCACTGGCAGCCAAACCAAACAGGAGACCCACGGAACATTCACTGTGGTTTGCACACTTAGGTTGGCTTGACAACTTTCATTCAGAATGGGAGACAGCACTGTGTGGGAATTCCAGCACATTTCAAAGAATCCTGAGATGGAAGACACATGTGCGGCAGGGCAGGGAGGCAGGGGGAGCATCCTCCAGAGCGCCGTTTGCACTCACATCCCAGGTGCCTTCTCCAGGTGCTGTGGAGTCACAGCCAAGTCCTTCGTGATCCCCGCGCTTAGCCTGTGAGGTAGAGCATGCTGGGAAAGCTAATGACAGGCTATACAGCGTGGACCCATGAGGGGTGTCTTCATCAATGAGATGACCTCCACGTGAGGCTCTCAGAGCTGAGAAGGAAAGAACCTGACTGAGGCAGTGAAAGATTCGAAGCAGAAGGAAGGCCCAAGTGAAGGACTGGAAGCATAGGTTTGCCCAGTTTTAGCCAGTGAAATTTTAGGATGTCCCACTACCTTCAGTCTCAGATAATGGCAAGCTTGTGTTGGTATACATAGGTCCCATGCAATAGTTGGGACCTGACTTATACTAAGACATTATTCATGTTTTATCTGAAACTGGGAACTCCTTAGACACACTAGGTTTTCTCTGGCAAGCCTATTGAGTGCACAGAGCAAACGTCTGTAGAACCACTAACGGCTCCCCATAGCAGGAACAAAGAGAAAACTGAAGAGGCAAGCGAAGAACTCAAGGTGGAGACCAGCTCTCAAAAGGGTGGGAACAGCCTGCAGTGGTAATAGAAGGACAGCGTTGTGGGGAGGAACCTCCACTCTGTAGCCAGAATGCCTGAGTCGGAACCACCATTTACCCATGATACGCCCTGGAGCCTGAAGTTACCTCCTGTAAATTAATGATAAAATAATATCCAATTCAGAGCATCGCTGCGGTGATTAAATGAATCAGTACACATAGCAACAACTCAGCCTTGGTGAGCTATCACTGTTGATACTGGATATGTGCTATCTACAAGAACAGGAAATGAATGCCGCTATCATAGCCCAGATGCAATTATAAATTGAAAAGCAAATATTGGGAGCACCTATTGTGAGCTTGAGATACAAATTTACACAATGGAAACCCTTGCTCTCTAGAGGCACAATATGTCTGGATACAAATTACATGGGGTGAAAATTATGACCACAGAATAAATCACTTAAGGTACTTGGTATTACTTATTGTTTGCTGATCATATTTTGGGAACCGTCTTCATTGTCAAATGCACTAGAAGCTAGGAACCGGGACAACCCCTTCACTAAAGTATTGGGTTTGAATCTCATGCCAACCTCATGACACTGACTTCTCCAAGTGAAGGTACCTAAGCATGGAGAAGAAATCATCTGTGAAGCTGGCGATGGGACATCGGATGGCAGAGGTCAGGACAAGTAGGGGCTGGATGGAGACCTCTTCTCAGAACAGGGTTCTTTCAAGCAGTTCTTGCTGGGTGCTGAGGGTTGTCAGGTGACCATTAATGAACAACTGCGAAAAAGATCGTTGGCGCTGATGTACCCACTGGGGAGCTCAGATAGCGCTGGCAAAAAAGGATAATAGGGCAGAAGAGGTGTGCTGCCGGGAATGGGGCTGTGAGCATGCGCAGAAGAGCCCGGCTGGTATGGTTTAGATCTAAATGACCAAATGCTAGCACATGTAAAAACCGTTTGAACCGCGGGTGCTGCACTCCTCATTGGATTCATCCAGGAGATGAATGATGCTTGCAGGCGGTCAGCAGGCATCACCTGGAAGGGTGCGTTCTTGCCCTGGATCCTCCTTTCACTTTCTCTGCCTCGAGGCTCCCACGAGGGAGGAGCTCTGCGTCCTCCATGCCCTTCTGCTGTGCCATTCCTGCCTTGGAGCCAGCCGGCCACAGACTGCCCCCGCGAGCCAAAATAAACCTCTCCTACTCTGAGTTGCAGGGATCAGGAATTTGGTCTGAGAGATGGGAAGGTGACTAAGACACTCACCTAGCAAGTAAGTCTTTACCTGGCGCCCTGCTTGAGTTGCTACACAGAAGACAGACGGACACACAGGCAGATAGACAGACAGACAGGATGCCTGCATGCATTGGGAATGACTAATCTGGAAGGGGAGCAAGAGATCGAAGAGCCAGCTGCCCTGTCCAGGCTCACTTCTGGGCAGGCCTCTTCTTAGGGTGACCTGTTTCCCCGGGGCCAGTGTGAGCACTCTGGCTTGGATGTCAATTGGCCAGACCTGGGGGGTCTCAACCTTGAGGTGTCTACTTGTCCTTCTCTCAAGGAAGATGATATTATCTAAGCACCTGTAAGAGTCATTTTGATAAGGTGCTTCATCATCTTATTTAGTGAGAAAAATCATACCAAGGAGAAGCCAGTGCTTACCTACTCTGTCTCCAGCTGGTAGGGTTGAGGGATGAAACTCATTTTGCTCCTATGAAAACTCTCTGAGGGCTCTTCAAAGACAGAAAGGTTTGAGAAGGGCACTGAGCTCTTCAAGTCCTACTATTCACTTAGCAAGTAAAGCTCTTCCTTATTGCATGTGGAACTTCTGATTTCTTCCTGGTTTAAAACTTAAGCTATTTTGTGTGAACAGCTAAATCTCTACATTTTCCACATGTTTCCTGAATGTCTGGTTTATGTCATTTTATTCAGCAGTTAGCTTATGCCAGGCACTACATTAGAATTTATGTAATCTCTGAACGTTTGTACATTAGCTTACTTAATCACAATGGTATCAAATATCATCATCTCTACATAATAGATGAGAAAACTAAGGCTCTAAGGAGTTAAGGGACTTGTCTATGGTCAACAAACTGGCAACTGACAGAGCACAGGCCTTGACAACAGGGCCTCTAACCTCTACATTCTTACCCACTGTATTCTCTTTTCCAATATCCTTTATTTTCTGGATTACAAAAGAAAGACCCAAGGCCCACTCATTCACTGGCTTAAAGAAGGAGAAGACATTCTCAATGTCCACAGAGCTTTTGAAGCCGTTAGCTCAGAGTCTTCCGAAAGCTTTCTTCTTGACAAAGTAACGACTCATGCACATATGACAGAAATCACAATTTCAGCCTTACCCCTAAAGAGGTCACCAGGATTGACTGGAAATAGAGCATCAGTCTTTAACCTTTGGCGTCTAGGAACTATGACAGGTAATGTGTTTCCTTCGGGTAGTGTAGTCCCTCATTCTTGGTAGAAATTGCTTTGCTAAAACTTGGACATAAACCAATTCTTGGTGAATTTGACTGATTTTAAATTCAGTACCAGAACTTCCATTGACAGTGGATCTTTGATCATAAATTGTTTAGCCCTTTTGTAATTTGCTCATTTACAAATTACAACTTTAAAACAAAAATGCATGTAGTAGGAAAACTGCTTGAGGACTTCCTCACTTCTTTATTTCCTCTTCTTTTCAGAAGCTTCTCTAACTTAAGGCTGAACAAGCCCTAAACATTAAGAGATATATATCTTCTTAGTCTCTACCAGGTATTTGACATAGATTCTGTTTTAAAAGTTCACCTCTAGTTAGGTATACACATGCCAAATTCTTGGGCTGTAGTTTTCTCATCTAAAAGCCTGAGCTAAACATTCTTTTCATTAGCTTCTATTTCTGTCAAAGCTCCCGATGTCTCCAAGACAGATTTTTTGGATCCAGAAGTCTAGCGTGAAGCTAGAAATGATGAAGAGGCATCCTTTTCTACCCACACAGAAGATGATGAATTCTAAGTAGGGAAGCATATGACAATGAGCAGATTACTGAAACCATCTTGATTGTAGAATTTCTAGTCTTCAGAGCAGAATGTCAAGCTGTAGGTAATTCACTCATTAGAGCTTTCACTGAGGACTCCAACTATACCCTGAGAGGAGAAAAATCCCCACAGAAATAGTGATCTTTGGGAGATCTTCTCCTTTCATGATGAACTTTCATCAAATTAGGTATGAAAGAAATGTAACTTGGCATAATAAAGGCCACATACGACAAGCCCAGAGTTAGCAGTACACACAATGGGGAAAGTTGAAGATCAGATAAAAGACAAGGGTACGCACACCCACTGATTGTATTACTACAGTACTGGAAGGCCTAGTTAGAACATTTAGGCAAGAAAAAATAAAAAGACACAAAATATGTGAATAAGAAATGAAATCATGTTTGTCTGTAGATGACATAATCTTATCTGCAGCACATCCCTAATACTCCACCACAAAACTGTTAGAACATGTGAATTAAATGAAGTTGAAAGTTCAAAATCCACCAACAGATATTAATCACATTTCTGTACACTAACAATCCCAGGAAATTAAGAAAATCCTATTTGTAGTAGCATAAAAATATTAGAAATAAGCTTAGCCAGGGAGAAAAAAGACCTGTGCACTGAAAACTATAAAACAGTGGTGGAAAAATTTGGAGATCCAAATGGAAAGCTAGCCCATGTAGATAGATGGGAATAGTTGGCACGGCTCTCTCTCTCTCTCTCTCTCTCTCTCTCTCTCTCTCTCTCTCTCT